>CAJQUN010000022.1:4922586-5224084 GCA_907163345.1 Haberlea rhodopensis | reverse complement strand
AACTGTATGTAAAATGCATCTTTCCAAATTAATCTCGGTACGCTCTTAGTTCATTAATGCTTTCAATCCCTTCAGTTGCATCATGCACAGACCGACTTAAAGATAATACTAAAAACATGATTGAGGATTTCTACGTCATCCCACCACCAAAACAAAATACCAACACTCAGATCATATGCATATAAAGATGAAAAAACGTCACGTCATCTCATTCTCAGAAGAGAACTTTCGTGGTTGGTTTCTTATTGTTGAATGGTGGCTATTCAGTTTTATGAATACCATGATTAGATTATCAAAAAAACAAAAAAAAAAAAAGTAAACTACCAACCCGATACCTTTAATAAGATCACCCATCAAACTACGAACAGGTCGATCATCATCAAGTACTCCGGGGCATTCAGTATCTCTTTACAAGGGCAGCGACTTAGCACAACCAGGTATTCCTAAGAAGCGACATTAAAGTTGCAGGTCAGAATACTACAGGATTTAAATAAAGGAAATAGGACAAACTTAAGTCACATAATGGCCGGCACTTTATTAAATTCATCACCAAAAAAAACCAAACATCATAAAGCAAATTAAGAACTTATTTTAAATGGATCTGTGTTAATGCCAAGAATAAAATATGCTAATAGTAACGTTCCTGAATTTTTTTAGTTATGTAAATCGGAGTGGGATAGGAAAGGTTACGAATAATAGACATAGGTGCATCAGGAGTGCAGGACACCAGGTTTCTACCTGGGAAAAAAACAATGAGACCCTCATCCTTCCTAACAGCTTCCTTCACCGTGTAAGTTGGACTTGAAGGAGTTATTTCTCTCTCTGGCTCCAGGTCACCCTCTTCATCTTTGCCTCCCTCAACAATAGCCAAGAAATCTTCAGTTCTCACCAAATTTCCAGCAGATCCTATCAAAGCCTGATTAAGTGAACTAAGCTTTGCATACTGTTCAAGGAATGGCTCTGCTTCACTAAGATATGTGGATGAAGACAACTGTTTGTTTCCATATTTTCTACGAATCGATACAGCCCTTGAAGGTACAAGACATCATTAAATACTGTAATATAATTCCAGTGGAATGTTAAAGAAAATCCGAAATACCATTTCATCCAGCATTTTGCTTAGTTCTTCTCTGCTTTGCAGCTGAAGTATTCCATATCTTCATCTGCCTAGAATGACCACATAATAGTTATAGAGATGTAAAAATTGTAAAAGTACCTTAGAAATCAAATAGACTCAGTATATGCACATTTTCAAGAACATTCCTATCCTTGTTCCTGAAAGCGTTCACATTTTCACTTTTCCGTAATTCTACTTTTGAAGATAAAATTCGAAAAAGAACAGATCATAACAGGAAGCAAATGCAATACACAGCCTGATAATAAAGCTGTCTAAAATTGTGTTTAAAAAGCAGGTTATATCAGACACAGCGTGGTAGCTTTTCTACCGCTATGTTAGCATGGAGATCATTCTAAAATGAAAATTTTATGGAGTCATTCCAGATGAAAATAAACATAACAGCCCAAAGCAAATAATAACTTATATTTGTGGTAATAAAAAGGAAGTCTTCTCGAAAAGGTGGTATCCGATCTTCAAGACGAGACACAAGAAGCTAAGCAACTGATGACACAAAATCATTCAGATCAGTTATCTTGAAACATCTGCTGCTAGATATTTGAGATTATCACCGAAATTTCTCTTATACGCTTCCATGGACAGGTACAGATACCTCTTATAAACATCGTAGTTAAAATACAACTGAAAAGTGAGGCCTTCAGAAAACTAACCTCAGGTAGTAGGCTTGTAAGCAGCTGGACCTTCTTTAAAAAGAATTGACAAAGCCATTTCGTATCAAAAAGGTCCTTATCTGCAAATTCGAACTATCAGGAAGAACTAAAAACACATTCGCTTTTTAAATCACTTTACACTTATCACTTAAAGAAGGTATGAGTCGTATGACACAAGTGAAAACATGAATGAGGCTCAGAAAATTTTCAGCCTGCTTGGTTTCTGTTCAACTCACATGCATGTGCATGTCCACATCTGTGCTAGCCAATTTACATGAAAGTAAACGTGTTTAAACTTGGTAAGAAACTCTTTCCGATGTGCTAATCTTTTTGAGGAATAGCTTAGATCAACTAAAATAGATCATTAGAAGTAGATAGTGTGAGAAAGTGAATTAATTTATTTCTCAATGAAAAACAAGGTATTTATACAACTACAAATATCAATCTAAAAGATCCTAGAATCAAAACTAAAAAGATCCTAACTAAATAATCCCTTATTTACAGCAATCAAAGATACAACAAAATATATTCAAATATCTAATCCTATCAAGATCATAATCTTCGAGATATTCCAACACTCCCCCTCAAGCTGGTGAGTATGCATTCATTATTCCCAGCTTGGAATTAAGGTCTTGAAAAAATGTACTTTGGGCTGCTTTAGTAAACACATCAGCTAATGATCCTTAGTTGAAACATACGGACTACAAATGAGCCCACTATCTATCTTCTCTTTTATGAAATGTCTATCGACTTCGACATGCTTAGTCCTGTCATGTTGCACGGGATTGTGAGCAATGTTTATGGCCGACTTGTTATCACAGAACAATTTAATCGGGCCTTCCCATTTAATTTTAGATCATCAAGACTATCTTTATCCAAAGAAGTTCACATATGCCTAGAGCCATTGCTCTAAATTCTGCTTCTGCACTTGATCGAGCTACAACGTTTTGTTTTTTGCTTCTCCATGTGACGAGATCCCCTCCAAGAATGTGCAATATCCTGTGATAGACTTTCGATCCACAATTGATCCAGCATAGTCAGCATCGGTGTATCCTTCCAACTTCAGTCCAGTATTTCTTTTGAATAGAATACCTTGCCCAGGATTGTTCTTCAAATAGTGTAGTACCATGTACACTGCTTGCAGATGTTCTTCATTTGGACTATGCATGAATTGACTTACCATACTCACGGCGTATGAGATATATAGATAAGTCTTCCCACTAAGCCGTTGATACATCTCTTTGTCTACCAAGGATTCATTATTGGAGCTTCCCATCTTATGGTTCGCATCAATCGGTGTGAGTGCCGGCTTGCAAGATATCATACCTGTGTCTTTGAGTAGATTAGTGGTATATTTTTATTGTGAGATAAAAAAATCCTTCTTTGGAATGAGCTACTTCAATCCCAAGAAAATACTTCAATCTTCCAAGTTCTTTGATCTCAAGTTCTCTTACAAGGCATTCTCGTGAGAGTTGTTTTTCTTGTTTGTCATCGCCTGTCACAATGATATCATCAACATATACCAAGAGAATGGTGACTCCCCCTGAATTGGAGTGTTTGAAGATTAATGTATGGTCTCCTTGACTTTGTCCATACCCGGATGAAAGCATAACCTGAGTAAATCTCCCAAACCACGCCCTTGGTGATTGTTTGAGACCATAAAGAGCTTTCTTCAACTTGCAAACTTTGTTGCCTTTGATAAATTCTGCAAACCTTGGTGGAACTTCCATATATATCTCATCTTCTAACGTGCCATGTAAGAAGACATTTTTAACATCATACTGCCCAATTTCCAACGACGGCCAGTGAGAGTAGAATTCTGACTGTGCTCATCTTAGCTACAGGTGCAAAGGTTTCTTGATAATCCACTCCGTAAGTTTGAGTGTTCCTTTTGCAACAAGCCTGGCTTTGTACCTTTCTAATGACCCATCAGATTTGTATTTCACGGTGAAAATCCACTTGCATCCCACTGCCTTTTTTCCATGGTGGAAGTTCTGTAATATCCCATGTGATTATTTTCCAGTGTCTCCATTTCCTGTTTCATAGCAAGTCTCCAATTCTCATTAGATAAAGCATCAGATAAAGTATTAGGAATGTGAATATAATCAAGACTCGTAAGAAACTCATATGGGATGGTGACATTTTTTTAAAGTAATATATTTTGCCATCGGATATAGAGGAGTTTTAGTGCATTCCCTAGACGCTTTTCTGATCGCGATCGGTAGGGTCATCATCAAGGGTAGGTTGGGAAGAAGTCTGTTCACATTCATCGAAGTTTAGAATTGAGTTTTCTGTTTCAAAGCAGGGTTGTATGTTTGTGTCAAGAAGAGGATTGGTTTCGGTTTCACTGCATGGGTGTGTCTGTGTACATTTACCAGGGATGGGATTAGAAGTAACAGGAATTAAATCAGAAGTTCCATTGCATACCTGAGTTCCAGTATCAGGGAGAAGACTCTTGGAATTGCATACGGGCAGTGGCAGGTTCTTTCCTTCTTGAATAAACCTGTTCAAAGTGAGTAGGGGATCTAGGGACTTGTTCGAATGATTAAATGATTTTGAGTGGAAGTGGAAGTGGCAGACGACATGTCAATTAGAAGAAAGAAAGGTTGTTCATCAAAGGTGACATCCATATTTGTCTCTATCTTCAATTGATGACAAGTGCTCCTCTTGACTATAAGGTTGATGAAAGAAAGGTTGTTGTTCATCAAAGGTGACATCCATTGATACGAAGAACTTTCTGGCGGATGGGTCATAACATTTATATCCCTTTTGGGTGGATGAATATCCTACAAACACACACTTTAATGCTCTTGGATCTAATTTCCCTCTTTGTTGTTTGATATGTGTACAAAGACAGCGCACCCAAATATTCTAGGAGTGAGATTGTGGAGAGAATTCGAATTTGGGTAGAATTGACATAGAGTTTCTAATGGTGTTTTGAAGCCCAGAACCCTCGAAGGGAGACGGTTTATAATGTATGTTGCTGCCAAAACAACCTCTTCCCAATAATTTTTTGGAACATTGCAATGGAAGAGAAATGCTTGAATAGTGGCAAGGAGGTGGCCATTTTTACGTTCTGTAACACCATTTTGTTGCGGGGGTATTGAAACATGAGGATTCATGAATGATCCCTTCTTTTTGAAAATAGGCGGACGAAGTGTTATTAAAGTAATCACGGGCATGGTCTGACCTAAAGCGCTTTATTTTAACCCCAAATTGATTTTGGATCATATTGTGAAAGGATTGAAATATATCACTGATCTCAGTTTTGGATTTGAGGAGAAATATCCAAGAGATATGAATGCAATCGTCAATAAATGACACAAACCATCGTGATCCAGACATACTTGGGTATTAGATGGCCCCCACACATTAAGGAATAAAAACTCTTTTATTACTAACTGGAAAAAGGTACTCGCTTGTGCTTAGCAAATTCACATACATCACAATGAAGATGTTCATTTGCTACCCCATTAAATAATGAAGGAAACGTGACCTTTAAAAACCAAAGGATGGATGCCCTAATCTAAAATGTTGAAGCCAAAGAGTGCTTTTATTCGAACATGGCTGGGAAACAAAGGTCTTCTTTTCAAGAGCGCCTAAGACGTTGGTTTCTTCAAGATTTGCCTGTCCAATCTTCCTCCCCGAATCCTGGTCCTGAAATATGCAAACAGATGGGTAAAATAACACATTGCAGTTTATATTTGAGGTGAGTTTCTGGATGGATATTAGGTTAGTGGACAGTTTAGGTACATGTAGGACATCTTTGAGTATGATTGATTTGTTAACACGAATATCACCTATTCCTGCAACAGTGGTGAAAGAACCATCGGCTATTGCAACTTTTTTACTACTAGGGCAAGGACAGTATGTAGTGAAGTGTTGAGAGGAATGTGTCATATGGCCGGTGGCTCCCGAGTCAATGATCCACACATTGCTAATATCATTATTTAATGCATTTATCTCGAGAGAAATAGGATACTTACCTGATAAGGCTAGAGAGCAAGTACCTTCATTTTTTCCATGATCCCGATCCCAGAGATCCCAATAATCCTCTATAAGTTTTTCGATTTTTTCCTTGTTGAAGAAAATGTGAGGTTTATTGATTTCTGGATTTGCTTGGTTTGATTGGTTGATACCAATATAGGCGTGTCCTGAATTCTTAGACTAGCCTTGATGCCGAGACTGCCCACCCGTTGATTCCCTTCCTAAGGTGGTCCACTTTGTTGGTTCCCGTCTTGGGGACGACCATGCAATTTCCAGCACTGTTCTCGAGTGTGGCCATTTTTGCGACAATAGGTGATACCACAGAATTCCTTTGTTCGCGTCCCATGTTTCTCACTCCATTATTCTTGTCATATCGGAGTTTGGAGGTCTGTGTCACCGCCATGGCAGAGCTGTTGATGTTTGAAGATTCAAGCATCACACTTCTGCGGCTTTCTTCTGCCTGAATCAGCGAAATTGTTTCTTCCAGAAATGGTAGTTCTTCTTTGCCAAGGATTTGAACCCTTGATCAAATTCAGAGTTCAATCCAGCCAAAAATCATAGCCCCGATCTTTGTCAACGAATCTTCGCAGGGTAGCAGAATCCTCTGGATATTTCATCTCAATCACTTGATAGTGATCAAGTTCGTGCCATCAATTTTGGAGTTGAGTGGCGTACTCCGTAACAAGCATATTACCCTGTTTCGTCACACCTACTTTGATCTTGATTTCATAAACATGGGATGTATCTCGCGCCTTGGAATAAGTACGGTGGATAGAGTCCCAAATTGCCCGTGCAGATGTTAAAAACATGGTCGTGTCACTGATTTTGGGTTCCACCGAATCCCATAACCAAGACATCATCATGGAATCTGCTTCGTCCGAATGCATCAAATCCTTTTTCGCCTGGTTTTTCGTCCTGTTCATGTCAAGTGACTGAGTCTCCCTTTGCCTTTCAAGTAAGTTTGAACAAATTGAGACCATTTGAGGAAGTTCTTCCCGTTGAGCTGATAATTAATTCGGATATTCTACAGATCGCCAATTGAGTTTTGAGAATTGGCAGAGTCAGATTATGTCTTAACAAATTTGGACTTGTAGTCGGAATAGGCCATTTAGTCGTGGGTAAACGTTGAAGGAGATGATTGCAAACGGAAAAAATCGATCAGCGTCGATTGAATAAGGGCTACGAGCATAAGGGTTTTGGAACCTTAAGGCTCTGGTACCATGTGAGAAAGTGAATTAAATTATTTCTCATCGAAAAACAAGGTATTTATACAACTACAATACCAAATCTAAAAGATCTTAGAATCAAAACTAAAAAAATCATAACTAAATAATCCCTTATTTACAGGGATCAAAGATACAACAAAATATATTCAAATATCTAATCCTATCAAGATCATAATCTTCAAGAAATTCCAACAGATAGGATGGGGCAACAGATCAAGTTTATGATTAGCCACTTAGCTGTGAGTTCCCTCATGATTAACTTCCTAGCAACATACCAACACATGCAGAACAGACGCACGAAAACCAAGCCTTGTACCATACTTATTTGGTGTTGGTTACACAATAGCCATTTTTCTTTTATCTTTGCTCAATAATATGAGTTCTCGCCATTAAAAGGAAAAATCAATTTCACTTTTGAAGGTTTTAATCAAACATTCCATTGTTTAAGAAGATTCGCCGTGACTTCGGGTCATCATGATGTTTATGAATTTCAATATCCTTCACCAGAAGGTAAATATTGAAATCGAAACTGCATATCGTTTTCAACTCTTCAATCACCAACTATTTTAATCAAATCAGCAGTAAAATATACAGAAGTTAAAAATTATATCAACAACAAAAACAATTAAGCCTTTAATCTCAATGATTGGGGCAAGGCTACATGAACAATAGAGATGATCAAGTCGTGTCGGACACGTGGGTCAGTCTTCTCCAAGCGCTTCTATCGTTTAGAAGCAGGGGCGGCTCAAACTTTCCGCAGGCCTTCTAGCTTTCGTCTCTCAGTGTCAGTATCGACCCAGCAGAGTGCTTTCGCCGTTGGTGTTCTTTCCGATCTATATGCATTTCACCTGCCCCTATCGTACTCTAGCTTGGTAGTTTCTACCGCCTCTTCTAACGCATTACGATGCTCAATAATGTAGTCTAAGACTTGAGTGTTAATTTCAAAGGCTTGAGACTGAAGTTTATTTAAAACTCTGCACATTTCATTTTGAAAGAAAAAGTTTCTAAAGCGCTATTTCAGATAGCACTTTTTTCCATCAAAACCTTATCTCTGCAGAAGTGACATTATGATGAACTAAAAAAGATCTTCAGGTATATAAAACCCTAGAACTTACAAAAATTAGGTCTTACCAAACATGCATTATCTCATAAGCTAACACTGATCCACTCAACAAATACATATACAAGACCTTGAAAGACAGTACAAAATGAGAATTGAACTAACTTCACAACGTCATCTTCATTTATAGGACTCTATTCTATGCCAAATAATTGATTTTCTGCATACAATCTTGGTCGCTGCATATTCTTGTGATCCAAATGACAAAAAGAAAATTTAACTTAAAATATATCTTCACAATAGTCAAAATACACGATAAATAAATGAAACAAAGATATGTAACCAAAGCTAAAAATTTTGATAAATTTAAATTAAAATATTAAAATTAACTTAAAAACATATTCATAATAGGGATTTGAATTTTTTTAATTTTGTAAAATAATATATATAAAAATACTAAAATAATGGGTCTTTTTTGTAAAAGGGAGCCTAAGACAAAAGCCTTAGTGGCCTACATATGTAGACGCCCCTGGTTAGAAGTTTAAAAATTGATAATGAAAATTGGTCAGTTGACATTTAGATAGTAGCTCATGTTATTCGTACTGACACCTAACTAATTAGAGAATTAGATAACTACATTGTAACGGAAGAACCACAGCAAAACTACAATTCAGGTACTCTTTTTGAGAGATTTGGTCTTCTAAAGAAGATGCACTTTCTACCCTGGCATGAGAACTTCTTGGTATGTTTTGCACAAATATACATAATCACAAAAGATTCCCTTATCTTGGCAACTGGTGTCCTACGTTGTGTGCGTGAGAATAAATTCATATTATCAGGTCATGCATTTCTTCTATAGTCTTCAGATTACATATTCACAGGATACTGAAAAAAGTTTAACCTCTCCCCGAGGTGAAAATGTTAAATGAGAGTCACTGAACAGTTTAGCATCATTTCTTCGGCCAAGTTTTCCATAATTCAAATAACAATCTGTGGATAATGTATCAAATAACGAAGACTAAGATTGGAATTAATCAGGCCAACTAAATATACTAGTAAGAACAGTTAAATAAGAACAATACTTGCGTAGACAGAAGAACTTAGAACCCAACCTACATTGCATGTCAGCCACTGAATAATGGAATTCAAGCCATCTCATACCTTATATGTAAGAAACTTCAACTTGATCATTAGGTTTGCATCTTCATCAGCCAAACCATCTTCGGCAGATGCACCTTTGGTGTCACCCCCAGTTTCTACCTTATTTCCATTCGAGAATTCTGAGAGCCTCTCCTTGTTAACCTTGCACAAATTTATGTCCACAAAAAACCCTGCAAGGGGTGCATAAAGATTAGAACCTAATGTTTTAAAAACTGTTGTCATTTGAATTAGGGGAAAAAAGGAAAGACCCAAGATAAATAAGCAAAACAAAATCAATAAAATACAACGAGGAATAAAAGATGGCGGAACGAATGATGTGTGTGCAGGATAGGGAGAGAGAGAGGAGAAAGTGATGGGTGTGGAATGGCATGCTTCAAATCAATAAGACATGGTACAATCCTTAAAGTTGAGTAGCAATGAGAAAGGCTAGATTAGCTAATGGCAAATGAATCCACTCAAAAAATAGTGAACACGAGAAAATGGAAGAATATACTGAACTCAACACAATTTAAAAGAACGGGAATAGTCATGATTATAAAGTAGGTGTTGAATTTCAAGTTAATCCCTAAACTTTGGGGGTTAGATCATCGTAATTTTAGTTGTTTCCTTCAATTCTTATTCCTTGTATTTTGTTAGTTTCTATTTTTATCTTTCCTTGACTTAAGCGACGTAGCTGTAGCTAGAATAAAGAAAATGAGTAGCAGATTTGTTGCTACCTTTTCTATATATTATTGTAAAGAGAAAGACAATGAGTTTCTCCCATCAATATTTCTTCATGGTATCAGAGCTAAGGAATTCGAATCCCTAGTCTATTTCTTTATTCTTTTTTTTCTCCGGATTTTAACCTGAAAGTTAACCCTCTCTTATGCCAAAATACAGACCAGCCTTTGGAATGGCCATTGAAAAAACATCGAACTCTGAAATTACAGCTCCAAACAGCCATGGATCTGCAAAGAGTTCCAATCTTTTCATCGCAGGCCATAAGCTGAATGGCCAAAACTATTTCCAATGGTCTCAATCTATCATGATGTTCACATGCGGCAAAGGAAAAGATGACTATCTCACTAGAATTTTTGACCGGCCAGCAAAAGGAGATCCCAAGTTCAAAGGATGGAAGGCAAAGTTGATAAACTTCATGAACAATGGCATAAGGGAGAATTTCCTTCTCTATGACTCTGCTCAAGATATCTGGGAAGCAGTAAGAGAAACCTTTTCAACTAATGACAATACCGCAGAGTTATTTGCAATCAAAGGTACCCTTCATGATCTACAACAAGGTGATTTGCAATCAAAGGTACCCTTCATGATCTACAACAAGGTGATCTCACAATCACTCAATATTTCAATCTCCTTACACGACATTGGCAACAATTGGATATGCTTGAAATATATTACTACGCTGCCCATCACATGGTGATAAATTTAAAAAGATTGTTGAAAGGAAACGTGTCTATAAGTTCTTGCTGGGCCTAAACAAAAATCTGGATGATATGCGAGGAAAATAATGGGAACCAAACCTCTTCCCAGCCTCTGAGAAACATTCTCTGAGGTTCGCCGGGAGGAGAGTAGAAGGAAACTCATGATGGATCCACCTCAAAACTCAGCTCCTGAAGGATCTGCACTGGCTGTCCATGCACAACACCATCAGCACTCGGACAATCGCCAAAGGAAACAAGGAAGACCTTGGTGTGACTACTGTCACAGATCTGGACACACCAAGGACACATGCTGGAAATTACATGGCAAACCTGTAATTGGAAACCAAAAAACAGCATCTGAGGCAGAGGATTTATTTCCAGCAATGAAGAAAAGACTTCAATCGAAACCACCCTCTTTAGCAAAGAGAAGATGGAGCTTCTTCAAAAGATGTTTAGCCCGCAAATAACATCCTACATTTCAAACACTACTGAAAACATTATAGGAACTGGTTCGATTGCTAAAACAGGTAATTTTCCCATGGCATTAAGCACCCGAACGAAGAAACACAGCTCGTGGATTGTTGACTCCAGTTCATCTAATCACATGACCGGTAATGCTAAATTATCCAGTAACTTCAGACCAAGTCCTGGAAATATCAGGGTTAGGATTATGGATCGTTGTCCAAGGGATAGGATCGATTCCTATCACCAATGATATAACCTTAAAATTAATTCCTAACACCCGAACAAAGGAACACAGCTCGTGGATTGTAGACTCTGGTGCATCTGATCATATGAACGGTAATGCTAAATTATTCAGTACTTTCCGACCAAGTCCTGAAAATATCATGGTTAGGATTTCTGATGGATCGCTGTCAAAAGTAGAAGGGATAGGATCAATTACTATCACCAATGATATAACCTTAAAATCAGTAATATTGGTTTCCTAATTTGACATGTATTATATTCTCCATTAGTAAAATCATTAAAGAGTTGAATTATGTCACTAATTTCTCTCAAAATAATTGTCAATTTCAGGATTTGGAATCGGGAGGACGATTGGCAATGCTAAGGAATGTGCTGCCTCTATCTCCTGAATGGGTCGTACATCTCGGGATCCTGTTATTGTAACACTTGATGGCCAAGAGGTATCGATGAGTAGCAACTTTCGATACCTAGGTTCTGTTATCCAAAAGGATGTGGAGATTGATAGCAACGTTAACCACATAATATAGACGGACTGGTTGAAATGGAGAAACGCCACTGGAGTTCTATGCGATCGTAATATCCCGCTAAGATTGAAGGCGAAGTTTTATAGAACTGGCATCAGACCTACATTGTTGTATGGGACGGAATGCGCATCCAAGAGGAATCACTTCCAAAATATGAGTGTGACAGAGATGTGCATGCTCCACTGGATGTATGGTAAGACTAGAAGAGATGAAATTAGGAATGAAGATATTCGAGCTGAAGTAAGTGTGGCTTGCATAGAAGATAAGATGCAAGAAAGTCGTTTATGATGGTTTGATCACGTGTGAAGTAAGCCCAGTAGTGCACCTATTCGTCAAGTGGAATCCATGGATTTCGACCATTTCACGAAAGCAAGAGGACGACCGAAGAAGACATGGCTCAAAGTTATATATAAATATTTGGAGTTCAAAGGGATCAACGAGGATATTCTGACCGAAAGAAACTTTTGGCAAAGAATAACGCATGTGCACAACCCGACTTGATTTCTTTTATGGTTCATGTAGCCTACCCCAATCCATTGGGATTAAAGACTTAGTTGTTGTAGTAGTTAATGATCACATCCGAGTAACTTGGACATTCTTAATGAAAGAGAAATCAGAGGCTAGTGTTATATTCAAAAGTTTCAACAAGATGATTGAGACGCAACATCAGACAAAAATAAAGGTGTTTCGAATAGATAATACACGAGACTACTTCAACTCTATACTTGGTGAATATATAGTGGATCACATAATAGTGCATCAAAGTTCCTGCATTGACAAACCTCAACAAAAAGGGATGGCGGAAAGTAAAAATAGACACCTTCTCGAAGTGGCTAGATCCATCATGTTCACAACAAATGTTTCCAAATATTTTTTTGGGGGAAGCCATCCTCACAGCCACATACCTCGTTAATAGAATGTAATCGAGAGTCCTCAAGTACCAAACACCTTGCAAAACTCTTCTCCTATCCTACCCAAATATTCGAACCATTTCCTCTCTACCATTAAAAATATTCGGTTGTACAACATTCGTCCATGTACATCAGCAGCACCGAAGTAAATATGATCCAAGATCCATCAAATGCCTCTTTCTTGGCTATTCACCCACTCAAAAAAGTTACAAGAGTTACTCACACCATTATATACTTCTATGGATGTTACCTTTTTTGCCAATCAATCATATTACCCAAAAACATCCGTTCAGGGGGAGAATTCAGCACAATAATGGATTTTTGGTTTGAAAATCCAATCGTTGATCCATCACCTACAGTCACTGCTGCACCACCTCATAATCCATCTGATCCATCACCTACAATCATTGTTGCACAACCTCATAAATCATAATCCTACTCCACTTCCAAATGAGACAATCAAGCAACCTGCAATTAACAAAGAACTAATTGTTTATTCAAGGAGGAAAATACCCCAAGTAGAGATAGAGGAGCGCACCCTTCCTGAGAAGCACCATGAATCCAACTTGAACCCAGATCCAGATGTCCCAGGTAACACATATTCATTAGATATTAATGTTAATGATGATCTCAATATTCCAATTTCCCTGAGAAAAGGTGTGAGGTCTTGCACCCAACACCCAATCCACAACTTTGTTTCCTATGCTGGTTTATCATCAAATTAATGGACTTTTTGCTACTAATTTGTCCAGTGTGGAAATTCCACAGAATATTCATGATGCTTAAAACAAGACTTGTTGCTAAGGACTTCACCCAAACCTATGGCATCGACTACCAAGAAACCATTGCTCTTGTTGCTAAGATCAATGCAATTCGAGTCCTACTTTCTAAAGCAGCTAACCTAGATTGGTCCCTTCATCAATTAGATGTGAAAAATGTCTTCCTTCGACTTGGAAGAGGCAGTATACATGGAAATCCCACCGGATTTTAAGACAAGAAGCAATGTTAACAAAGTTTGTAAGCTCTGAAAGTCTCTGTATGAACTCAAGTGATCCCCTAAGGCGTGATTTGACAGATTCACGAAGGTTATCAAGATGTATGGATACACTAAGGGTCAATCTGATCATATCCTTTTCACAAAATTTTCTCCTACCAAGAAGATTGTCATTCTCATTGTCTATGTTGACGACGTTATCATGGCATGAGATTATATTGAAGAAATGTGTTGCCTAAAGGAAATACTTGCAAGTGAATTTGAGATTAAAGATCTAGGATTGTTAAAATACTTCCTAGGTATGGAGGAAGCTCGTTCAAAGACTGGTATTGTTAATTTTTAAAGAAAATACACCTTAGACTTACTACAGGAAACTGGGATGTTAGGATGCAAGCCCGAAGACACTCCAATGGAATCAAATTGTAAAATTGGCTTCAAAGAAGAAAGTCCGTTGACACATGAAGATATCAAGACTGGTTGGGGAGCTCACTTATCTCTCTTACACAAGACCAGACATAGGATTTCATGTGTGTTAGTCAGTTTATGAATAATCCTAACGAAGAACATCTTGAAGCAGTTTATCGGATTCTTAGATACCTGAAAATGACTCCTGGTAAAGGTATATTTTTCCGGAAAGGGACTAATAAAGAAGTAGAAGTTTACTCAGATGCAAATTGGGCAGGATCGATTATAGATCGTAGGTCAACTACTGGTTATTGCACGTACGCATGGGGAACTTGGTAACTTGGAGGAGCAAGAAACAGTCTGTAGTTGCTAGGAGCAATGCCAAAGCTGAGTATAGGGCTTTAGCTCAAGGTATATGTGACAACATGCCCCACAGTTGATGACACTACCCAATATCTAGGGCTTCAAAACCTGACTACCTGATTTTTAAAAAAATTTAAGGTCACCTCAATAAGGTACATAAAAAAGGATCTTGAGGCTTGAGCTACCTCATTTATCATTGTTTGTGGTTGAGCATCAAATGGAGTTCATGCCATATCATATGCAACTTGTAGCCTAAAGACAAAAGTAGTTAGCTTTCAAAATTTAAAAGACCAGGGACAATAAAGAAGGAAATCTGACGAGCTTTTGAGTATCATTTAATGTATTGTTATAAAAGCCTCCGAGCTTTTCATGTATTAAATAAAGAAACTCAAGCTTGACTCGAAATTTAATGATCTTGAGCAACCTAATTCAAGCACTCATAAGGCTCACTGACCGGCTCGTCTTACATACCTACCATGGTCTCCACAAATGCATTTTCAAGAACCAACAAATAAAAACATAGAGAATGCATTCTTTGAGCAAAAAAGGATGCATACCTCGATACAGTGGCCACAACCCTGGTTTATACCTGCACACAACATCCCAATTGATAAAGAATGCAAAGGATATAGTTCAACACATAATTCTTTTACCTAAATGGAAGAAAGTGAATGATAGACATAGGTAAGCACACCTCATCTCTTTCTGATACCGTCTAAAGGCTGAGTCACCGTGTACATGGATTACCAACTTGAAATGAAGATTGTCGCTTGCGGCAGAGTTGGTCTTATGAAAGTTATGATAGCACTTAAAGGCAGCAGGGAAGCGCTTTTCCCTCATAAGACGGACCATTTCCTGATGTATGAGTTTAGTGAAGTTGATATAATGTTGAATTAGAAGACAATAGCACATTAAGTTGAAGAAACTAAGTTATCATGGTAATCGACATCGATCTAATCTCTAGCAGAAATTGTATCTGACAGAATACTCAGTTTACTAGCAAGGAAAGAATTGCAATACACTTCTATCCCAGAGAATCGTGAATACGATGAAAAATGAAAAATCGACTATCTGAAACATGTAAAACATCAACAGATAAATGTCTAACATAAGTATACAACCCCAAAATGATGATTCAGGAGTTCCCTCAGGATCCCAGATCATAAATAAGTTTAATAATAAGAGAACAAACTACCTGAAATTTTGCAGTGGAAAAATCTACAGGACTTGATTGCAGAAATTTGGACAGAACGGATCGATCTACATTTCTTGAATGAGATTGAGAGGCCTCATGACCAAACCAATCCAAAGAATTTGGACAGAAAGAAGGACCAACACCATCAAGAAGTGCCTTTATTTGCTATAATGTTATAATCAAACGAAATATAAATGTGTAAAGTTCCAAGTATAATTTCAAAGACTGAAAACTGGAATTTCCCGGAAAAGATAATCATAAATTACCTGCTTCTCATAATCTCTATTTGCCGCACAAATTTCCCGTAGACTAGAACCCAGATGCTGATCAGCTGATATAAAATTTGGAACAGTGAGCATCAGTAGAGAAAAAATACACAGTGAGTCAGCAATCGATTAAGGAATATATTGAGGCAAAATCCCAGGTTGGAATATTGAGAGCAGTGGAACATCACTGACACAGTTTAACAATGAATTTGAAGCACAAACATAATGTTACTTATGTTTGGAATCCCAAATATAAAAAGGGGAAAACGAGAGATTGCTAAGCCTCATAAACAGATGCATCTTCAAAAGCAAAAAAAAAAATTATGGACTCATGTGCCCATGTATGAAAGCAGTTGCGTAGTTGCTATAATCATAACAAATATCACATAAACATGGAGATACTTCGAACTTTCTTAATTATCAGCACCAAAAAAAAATCGACTAAATATTTAAACTCTTTCCTCAGTTAAGTGTTAATAGTTGCAGCCAAATAATAGAGAGAGAGAGAGAGTCTTAGAGAGAGAGAGACAATTTGAATTTTCTCCCGCCGGTTTTCCGCCCCTCCCACCTCGCCGTCAGCCGGACTCGCCTCCGCCACCTTCGCCGCCCGTCGCGCCTCCAGCCTGGCCGTCCCTTAGCTATTTTCTTCTTTTTCCCCTCTCTTCTTCCCTGCTTCGTTCGTGTGCCGACCTTGCTGTCCTCCCGCTGCCTCACCTTCCTGCTTTCGTCCGCCTCCTCTCTCTTCGTCGGCCGGCGATTTACCGGTCGGCGAAGCTTTCCGGCAGCCCACCCCACTTTTCCTTTCCTTCTCCTTTTCCCTCTCCCTTCGCCTCAGCCATCCCCTGTTTCGTGGGTCTCCTTTAGCATGCAGTCAGCCCATCTCTTCCGGCCGGCGCGGCAGTATCATCAGCAGGGGCGTGCCCTTCCACCCCATGTCCCTGCGCTACAACATGCAGCATCCGGGGTGCGGGTCTCTCGGCCTGGCGCCCCCCGCCCACTGTCTCGTCCAGCCTTCGGTCAGAATGCGTTGGCTTCTGCCTCCTTTGGGACGCGTCTTGCCCAGCCAGCTGCTGAGTTTCTCCGACCAACACCAATTTCGGGTCCTTTTATTCCTGGTTCCGGTACTCCGGCCGTTCAGCCGGTTCAGCGTGTCAATTTTAACCCTCACTCTAATTCTAGACCGGTAGAGAGACAGCAAGGAGTCCACAGGCCTCATCGACCAACCAACAGGGCTGGGCCGAATCAATCAAGGCTTAACCAGAAGTTGAATGAATTTTTTCCGGAGGACTCGATACCATATTTCTTCACCAATTTCCCAGAGGGGTGGCTACCAGAGAATATGATTCGCACTTTCCAAAAGGTGGGCGATGTCAGCGATTTATATGTGCCCAATAGGAGGGACCGCAAAGGGAATCGATTTGGGTTTGTTAGGTTTAAGGCCTCTTCGGTTGTTGAGGATATCGAGTCTAAGCTGAACCAGATTTGGTTGGGGTCTTACAAACTAAGAGCTAACAAGCCTCGGTTTCACAGGAACGAGGCGCAAGCAGGCAAGTTTAAAAGTGGTGTGGTATTGGACCGCAAACTATTGAGTGCTCGAACTGGAAAATCGTATGCTGATGTTGCAAAGGACACCACAGATCGCCCCAAGGTGGAAGAGCCTAAGGTTCAGTTTCAAGCTGAGTCGGGTCTCACGTTCCGCTCTAGACCAGAGGAAAAGGCTTGGATTGAGGGATGTCTGGTGGGTAGATTGCTTGATAAGGTACATAGGCTTCAGGTTGAAGACGAATTCAGGGCGAATGGTCTGTCGGATACCAAAATCATACCCTTCGTAGACTCTCAGGTAATCATTTTCAACGAAAGGAAGGATAAACTGGCGCAGGTACTGAAAGAGGAGAAACAATGGTTACACTTATGGTTTCAGGATATTTACACGTGGAGTGATAGGGCAATCTCACCAACTCGAGAAACCTGGGTCAGATGTTCGGGCATCCCCGCTGAAGCTTGGTGCCCGAGATTCTTTGAGTTGCTTTCTGTTTCGCTGGGTAGGCTGATTGATATTGACAAGGAAACACTGAACAAGGAAAGTCTGGAGTTTGCACGACTAATGATAGACACCCCACGTCAGGAATTTATTAACAGAACGATCAGAGTTAACATTGACGGTTCGGTGTCTGTCATTAGAGTACTGGAGGATATTTACCCTAAGGAAAAGGTGGAGTACGACTCACCTGACAAAAGGAACTCAGGCGGGTTGCCATTTGATTTTGGAAATACAGAATCTTCTGCTTCCGAAACGGATTACTTTGACGAGGTGATCCCTCAGTCGCCTTTGGATGGGGATTTGGTGGTGGAGATCCAATCCAATCTATACAACAGTGGCAGCAAGGGACTACGGGAGGAACCGACTGGAAAAGATACCGAGCACTTCAGGAGCGTAAGAGATGAGGAGGATTGCTCGACGAAGCCAAGGAAACAGAAAGGATCCATGCAGTTAGTTTCCGGACAAGGCTTGGAGGAAGGTTTGACAAGGAAAGGAAAAATAGATACCGAGCACTTCCGGTACGTAAGAGCTGAGGAGGATTGCGTCTCGACGCCAAGGAAACAGCAAGAATCCGTGCAATTGGGCTCCGAACAAGGTGTGGAGGCAGGCTTGACAGGGGCAGGACAAGAGCAACCTTGCGATAGCATACACGCGGCGGTGCTCATGGCGGGCGGAAACGGTTTATCCGAGTCGGGACAAAATCTTTCGAAACAATCGCCTATCGCAATGGATTCATCCCCCGAGCCTCTATTTCAATATTCTAGGAGGAATGGGAAGGGCATTCAGAGGTATAAACGACAGATTCGGAAACGGAAACTGAAGGCCAAGAAAAAGGCGGACCAGGGGATTTGGAAATGTTTCATTAAGGACTTGTGCGGGGAACAAGATGCACTACCCACGAGGGAAGCTAGGACCAATGGGGTGGGGTCCGCACTTGAGTTGAAGTTAGCAAAGGCAAAGCAAGTCAGGTCTTCGCCTTCTGCCTCAGCCGAATGGAATGCTGCTCAGTTACCAAGGCCATCGCAGGTAACGCGAGATGAGGATATAATGCGGGAAGCACAGGAAATTTGGAATTTGGGCAAGACCTTGGGGCTCGAGGCGGTGGGAAATGAAAACGAAATCGTCGGAAAGTTAGTGGATATGGAAAATCGAGACAGAGAGGCACTTCGTGAAAAACTGTATGAAGTGGTTGAGCCAGGAGTTTCGAACAGGTTTTTATGATCATTGCAACATATAATATCAGAGGGTTGGGGGGGAGGGTTAAGATAAGGGAGTTACGAGAATTTGTCGCGCGAGAGAAGATTGAATTCCTTTGCATTCAAGAGACGAAGATGGAGGTCGTCAACAGGAAACTTTGTCAATCGTTATGGGGGGACGGAGACTTTGATTGGGTTTTCAAGGGCGCGTTGGGAGCTGCCGGGGGACTACTGTGTATTTGGAAGAAAGGGTGCTTTTCGTTGGATAACTGTTGGGGAGAGGATGGTTTATTGGGAGTGGAAGGATATTGGGGAGTTGAACAAGTCAAATGCCATGTAGTCAATGTCTACTCCCCGTGTGATCCGAGTTCCAAAAAAGAGCTAAGAAAAATTTTGGAAACAAAGATACAAGCCTTTCCTGATGAACGCTGGTGCATCTGTGGGGATTTTAATGCGATAAGACATCAATCTGAGCGGCGGGGAAGAAATATGACTGGCATCGATAGAGATTGCAGGGATTTTGATGAATTCATTTGTGGTTTGGGCTTCGTGGACTTACCGCTGACAGGTAGAAAGTTCACGTGGTACAGAGCGGATGGCTCTTGTGTTAGCAGGCTTGACAGATTCCTCCTATCAGATAAGTGGGTTGAAGAATGGCCTAACCAAATCCAGCGGGGTATCACCAGGAGCGTGTCAGATCATTGTGCCATCGTGTTGAAGTCATTCGTTGAGGACTGGGGACCCAAACCTTTCAGGGTAATCGACTCCTGGCTGCATCATCCGGAATTCAAGGTTTTTGTCGAAAGAAGTTGGAGTGAGCTCCGAGTGCAGGGCTGGGGGGGTTTTGTTCTGAAAGAAAAGCTGAAATTGCTAAAGGATAAGCTTAGAGGCTGGAATAAGGAGGTGTTCGGTTCCATGGATGTCAGAATTGAAGAGTCTCGGGTAAAGATTCGGGAATGGGATGCAATAGCGGATCGAAGAGCTCTGCTCACGGATGAGGTGGCTCTTAGACGGAATGATATGGTCAAGCTTCTAGGACAAATCAAGAACAAGGACTCTCTACTCTTTCAGAAGTCTAGAATCCGGTGGCTTCGAAACGGAGATGTCAATTCCAGATTCTTCCATAAATTCGTGAACAGGAGAAGGAAGAAGAACGAAATCGTGGGAGTAGAGATTGATGATCAATGGGTGGATACTGTGGCAGGAGTCAAGAGTGGAGTACAGGGCTACTTTGCGCGACGTTTCCAGCAGGATGAATGGATCAGACCTCGACTTTCCGGAATTAGCTTCGCTCAGTTAAGTGATCTGGAAAATGGGATTCTTACTTCTGAATTCGGAGAGGAAGAGGTAAAAGCGGCGGTGTGGGGCTGTGAGAGTTCCAAAAGTCCTGGCCCGGACGGTTTCAACTTCCGGTTCATCAAAGAGTTCTGGAATGTTGTCAAGGACGATTTCTTGAGGTTCGTTTCCGAATTCCATAGGAATGGTAAGATTGTGAAGGGGGGCAACCCGTCTTTTATCGTCTTGGTGCCTAAATCGGAAAACCCGGTCAACATTGGGGAGTATCGTCCGATATCCTTGATTGGCTGCGTTTATAAAGTTTTGGCAAAGCTTCTGGCTAATCGACTTAGCAAGGTATTGGATAGGGTGATCTCCGTCACACAGACGGCTTTTGTGGGGAACAGGCATATACTGGATGGGGTGATTATCATCAATGAGTTGCTAGATGAGTGGAAGCGGACCAAAGGGTCAGGTATAATCTTCAAGGTGGACTTTGAGAAAGCCTACGACTCGGTTCGTTGGGGTTTCCTTGACGAGATCATGCGGTTAATGAATTTTTCGGCAAAATGGAGGAGCTGGATTATGGAATGTGTAACCAGTGCGAAAGCGTCCGTCCTTATTAATGGGAGCCCATCTTTGGAATTTGACATGAAGCGGGGACTGAGGCAAGGGGACCCACTTTCACCTTTTTTGTTTATCTTGGTGGCCGAAGCACTGTCCAAGTTGGCAGAAAAGGCAGTGGAGACTAATGTATGGGAGGAGTGCAAAGTGGGTAGGGACAACATACCGATCTCCCATCTTCAGTACGCTGACGATACGATTCTGGTTGGATCAGCATCGATGGGAAACGTACGAACATTCAAAGGGGTGCTGCGCATATTTGAATTGATATCTGGTTTGAAGATCAATTTCATTAAAAGCAGTTTAATCGGCATTAATGTAGATGCGGTACAATTATCGGCTATGGCGGGGGTGCTGAACTGTAAGGTGGGGAAAGTGCCTTTTAAGTATCTGGGTATCCCGATGGGAATAAATCCGAGGAGATGTGCGTCTTGGGAACCGATCTTGGAGAAAATTCGGAAACGACTGGCGGCCTGGGATGATAAGTGCCTGTCCTTTGGGGGCCGGATGGTTCTACTGAATGCTGTGCTGTCTTCGTTACCGGTCTATTTCTTTTCTCTGTTTCGCGCACCAAAAGCTATCCTCTCCAAACTTCGTTCTATTCAATCAGCCTTCTTGTGGGGGGGTGGGGAGAGCCGTAGGAAGGTGGCATGGGTAAAATGGGAGGTGGTGTGCAAGCCTAAATCAATGGGGGGTCTGGGGGTTCGTAACTTGGATTTTTTTAATAAAGCGTTATTAGGAAAATGGGGTTGGGACATTATCAAGGGGGGGGAATTCTTTGTGGTTACAGGTTTTGTCTTCTAAATATGGTAATCTTCAATGCCGAGACATTGTGTCGGGGAGAGGGGGGGTGAGGGGGATGCAGTCGGTGTGGTGGAGAGATCTTTTAAAGACTACTTTTTTGGATCATTCGGGGTGGTTTCTGGGAGGGGTGTTTCGTAAGGTCGGGAATGGTCTAGGGACTAAATTCTGGTCGGATATATGGGTGGGGGATTTAAGCTTGGAATGTAAGTTCCCAAGACTTGCATCTATAGCGCGGGATAGAGACATTTTAGTAGGGCATATGGGGGGGTGGGTGGATGGTATATGGACATGGCGCTGGGATTGGAGGCGGGAACTATTCGACTGGGAGTTAGATGTTGTTGCTTTGTTAATCCTTTTCTTAACAGGTCAAGTTTGGTCCAAGTCAGGGAAGACACTTGGGAATGGCGACTTGAAGATGATAATGGCTACTCGGTTCGCTCGGCATATGGTATTTTTGCAGAGGTTGAAGCTCTTGACGACGATTCAGTTTCTATTAATGAGGACATCTGGAAGAACATGGCGCCGAAGAAGGTGGTGGCGTTTGCTTGGAGGGTATTTAAAGACAGAATTCCGACAAAGGTGAATCTAAGGAAACGTAATGTTATCCAAGGCCAGATCCATGATTTGTGCGTCCTATGTCATCAAATGGAAGAGACTACAGACCATCTTTTGTTCGGGTGCTCGGACTCTTACGCATTATGGATGCAGTGCTACAGGTGGTTGGGAGTCACTCTTGTGCTACCTAACAATCCGAAATCTCACTGGCTGCAGCACAAAGGTCTATGGGAGCGAAGTAAAGGGAGAAAGGGTTGGTTGACTATATGGCTGACGGTCATATGGACCATTTGGTTGGGCAGAAATAATGTAGTTTTCATGGGCAGCAGCGACAAGGAGGAAGATCTTTTTAATCTAGTCATTTTCAGATCTTGGTTTTGGATTAGGAATTGTAGTGGTCTTAGTTTCGCTTATGTTTTGTCGGACTGGGTCTCTGAGCCTAGGATTTGTCTTTTAGCTTCTTGACCTTTCTTTTATTCCCTTTCTTTCTTGGCTAGACTTTTGTAATAGTTCGTAGTACCTCTGGTACTCTTTTATATAATATGCTTTTTCCGATCAAAAAAAAAAAAATAGTTGCAGCCAAATAAACAACTGACAGATTAAGGTTTCCAACAAGCCCTTTGAAATTATACACGGGATATCTACTTCTACAAGAACCAGTAAAAAAGTAACAATTTTTCCAGTCATAGAATCCTGCTCACAAAAATTCACGATTTAACTCTCGCGAATGATAAAGTGATAAAACACCGTAAGCTCTTAATAGGGAACCTTAACCTGAAGCAACAAATGCAAGTGAGGCAGGGGATTAACACTAAATTAATGGTATATTATATATGTATCATACTCTTCCAAATGTTTTTATCAATTAGGAAAATCATAAAGCACGCCTCCAAAGGATGGTAAATTAGGTAAAGGGGAAGTTGGGACAAAAATGACCAAACTTCTCCAAGGAAATCAGGCAAAAGGAACCTAAAGAAGGTCAAGGCGAACGACCATGTGTATACTCGACTGTAGATATATTAATTTTGAATCAGATTAATTTTCCAACTAATTTAGTCATGGATAATAAGAATGATGCCCCATAAAAGGATGGTTACATGAGGAAGGGGTCTTGGGTGTTTTTTTCGGCGACATGTTTGATATACTCCTGCAAAATACTATAATTTAATTATCTTTTTTTTTATTTTTTTTGTTTACAATATCTTTTATTCTTATTGTTACCCTTTCTTACAATTTTTGGATTCAACAATGATAGCACTTTCAAGTAGAGCCTGAACTAGCACACTGGAGGAAAACAACCCTATTTCCTGTACAAAAGAAACATGTACATAGCATATAATCAGCTTACCTCCATTTGATGGAGGTGGAGGATAATCTCTCAAAACCTGTTCCATGTGTTTTGAACTCTCATGGCTAACTATGCGAGCGACTAGACCTTCCAAGATTTCTCCCTGCACCTTTATATGGTCTTTTGATCCTGCAGATAAGGAAAAGCAAAAGGTTAAATTTGCATTCAATCAAACTGACAAACTATTCTTTTAATAACAAACCAATCCATGTTGTTATCGACCTTGAATGTTAAATACGAGGACACCAGGCAAAGCAACCGCGGAGATACAAATTACATTATAAGTATTAAAGCTGTTTGCCATTGACGTGTGTTTCAGATTCCAGCTTACAATTTAACAAGGAGAATATATTAGACAAGTCTGGCAAAGCCTATAGAGAATTTTTAACAAAATCTTGCAAAGAAAATCGCGGATGTGGTCAATTGAGTGTGTCACAAAAGAAACAAAAAAGGAACAGAGGATGATAGTTAACAGACGTGATGATGGTAAGGCTTAGACCTTAGTCATGTATTTCTAGCATGTGATAGTGACAGCTGTCAACATTCTTGACTTTTGACACCATATGAAAAGATGCAAGGAGAAAATGTGGTATAAGACTCGGGTGAAAATGTTTGCTATCACTAAAAAAGCTCTTCCTTGCATTTCTATAATCTTTCTTCACTGTTGTTTCTTCTCTGTACCACAAAATAACTGATTCAAGTATTGGAGAGTTTCTGTTGGGCAGCCCCAGCACAATTAACACAAGAATTGCAGGATATGATCGATCATTTAGACGAGAGAGTAGGCAGTCTAGGATGACTGGTCAATGAGGTTACACTTGGTAACAGTTTCAAAGTAACATCAAAATGCATGAACACAACAACCAAACTATCCATCAACAGCTAAAGTAGAAAAAAATATAGCAACATAAACATAACTTCCATTTTCACTCTAAGCATGCATCTTACCTGGTACAGATATATCTGCAATTTCATCAAGTGCCTTGCATACAGGTGTAGCTGTTCCTTCCTCACAGAGGGCATCATAAGCAGCAAAAAATGACGTCACTGACTTCCTAAAGTGAGAAAAAATGTATAGAGGCATAAGGGATAAACTTGAGATTATAAAACATAAAATACTGTATAATAGTCATTTAAGCAAAACATATAAACATTGTAAACAAAATTTCTGAAACATAAGAACACTGATTTCATAGAAATAAATTATAGATAAGCAACAGCAGCCCATTGAGTGGGAAGTGGAAGAAGAAACTTGTCAGTCGATCCAGTAATGCAACCTAAAAACAACAACCTTTCCATTCATCAAGAAACAAGCGCGTTGTTTGGTTTTATGTTTAATGTTTTGCCGAAAAATTTTGAAAAATGGTTTTGGCAGATAAAGACGTATGTTTGATTTGTTTTAATATAAAACAGTTTTACTGTATATAAAACCGTATAAGATTTTGTTTGATAAATTTTATTAACTTATGTTTGAACTGAAATGCGTGTGGATGATGACTACAGTGGGATATTTAAAAATTTAAAAATATAGAATATTTAATTATAATATTAATAGAGTATTTTTTGGAGGTGGTGAAAAATTGAATAAATGGAATAATTTGGGTAATGTAGAAATTGAAGAAAAATATTTTACGGAAAAGGAAAAAGGAGGTGATAATATTTGATTTTATTTTGAGGAATGAGAAATGTTTTTTGGGGAAAGAAAACCAAATTGCAAGATTTTGTTTTCCATTTATGGTCCTATGTTCAAGCAACAGTGGAAAAAAATTCATCACCTTGTAGAGAATAACCAAATATGATTAGTTGGTAGCCGCCATTTCCTACAAAAAGCGATAATGTCTGGAGTTGGATAGAATTTTGGTTTTCCAGAACCCAACTCAGTGACTGCAGTAACAACCACTGCGCCAACAAGGAGAAAAGTATCATGCATAGGAAAAGCACACAGACCTAACAAATACCAAAAAACATGAAAACATTTCTCTACCAATTCCGCAAAAATGTAGATAAATGAAAAGTTCTAAGCAAAGTGGAAATGGTAGTTAAGTCCAATAATTTAGATAATGAACCACGTGATTACAATTGAAAATAATTCTCCAGAATATAAGACCCTAACACTAATATACACATGACAATTTATGATTTAGATCCAGCACTATAGTTGCATTCCTACCACCTATTTCTGTTTTCTAACCAGGAACGAGGACACATAATCCCATAATCACAAAATCCACCAGTATAAAAAATTTGTAAACTGATTGAGAAAGTGTCAGAAAACATTTTTGCTTTTAGGACCATGGTTTTAATTACTCATTTGAACCACAAGGTTTTGGTTGTTGTCTTGATTGTTACTTATTTGAAAACAATTAAGAGAACAATGAGAAACACGAAATTATTATTTTCCAAACTAGGAAGTATTGATCAGTTTAAACAACAAAAATCAATATGGTGATGCACAGTTTGAAATAAAGTCCTTATTGATTCTTCATAACACCGGATCTTTCTTTACTTCTGACCTCTGAGGAAGGGAGGCACCAAAGGTAATACAGCAGCCTATTACCCCAGTAGCAGATTATTGAATTCCTGGGTGATATTCATGCCATATATCATGGTTTGGAAATATATTACCGAGTTGATTTTTAAGTGTTGACCGCACCATACAATAGCTTCTGAAGAACCCATAGCAACCATAAATCATGGTTTCCATTCAATTACAGTTCAAAAAATCAAGCTGATCAACTCACCATAATCTTCACGAGGCCGTTGGCCATGGTCTCCTAATACAGCAGTAACGAGCTCCATTGATATGCACATGTGGTTACGCTGAATTAAACAAACAGTAATCATCAGTTTGAGAATTACAGAAAAAACTATTAAAGAATTAACTAAAAGTGTGCAGGCATAATCAGAAATTTTCGCACATGGAAACATGGTAAAAACTGAAGCTAGAAAGCATGTGATTCAGCTTGTGATGCATGCATCAAAACAATATTGAACTGATTAAAGGTAAGTTCATTGGCTTTAGATGAAAAACACACGAGATCTATGTAGCTCCAACTTTATTCACCTATAAAAAATCTTTACTTCTTTCAAGTAATTTCACAACCTTAAACCAAATCAAGGTTTAAACTTATCACATTACCACACACTGTCCTGTTGTCCTGTAGTCCAAACTATGGGTCAATGATACAAAACATCCAACCAACAAAAAATAGGTTGAAGTACTATATCAATTAAGGTCAAAGCTCAACAGCTTTTATTTCAAGCAAAGCTACTTAAAGGTTTTAGCAAGTTCCTTTAACGATGGGCCCAATCAGGATTTACCTCCAGAAACTCATTGAACTCGGCTTGCTTCAAGTTGGCTTGTGAGCCCCATGCCTCACGAAACATGCGTCCAAGAACGAAGACACCAACAGCAGTGTAACTTTGGTATATGCATAACATTCAGCAAGCATTAGGAAAAAAGAAATAAAGGCAAAGCTTACAACTAAGAGATTCGCAAAATTCCATGGGAGCCAAATCACCATCTACTTATCTCAAGTTGCATGATGCATATGTGACAACATAAATAAGGTCCTTCCATAAAACAGTCACGACACATGCCTAAAATACATTTACACTCATGTAAAGAAATTAGGTATGGGAAAAGTCTAGACAGCAACTTTGGTTTTAGTTATCTATTTAGCTGTAACAGATGACAGGGGCCTGCTTTGTATCTTCACCAAACGGGAAATAGATCGGATAATGGTGAACTTATGAATAGTGAAAAAACAGTAGTACTCCCAAAACAGTAAAAATTTATACAAAGTGGTGCATTAAAAAATATAACACCTACAGATTTAGCAGATTTTCACAATTTTAGTCGAAATAATGAAATATAACAAGCATTTTTATTACAGCCATCGTGTAAGCCTTCAAGTCAATTAATGCACAAGCGAAATTTATATTTACACATTGAAGAGATATAGCATCATTACTTGAGAAGAATGGAAGACAGAATATCAAAAGGAAAAAAAACATCCAACATGGCCCATACATATTTCCATAGCTATTCTTTGCATATGCTCCTCCCTCATGTCCAGCATACATGAAAAGTGATCCCGAGTGCTTAAGTGAAACCTGTTAAATGTCAGAAAAAGTGAGAGTGAGTGAACTTTTGGGGGTTTGAGGAGTTGATGCGGGTGAGAGAAAGGATGGGAGCTAAAAAAGTTAACCGAAGTTGGCATGTAAGACGGGTAAAAAAGAGTTTGGAAGGAAGGCCGATTAACCATACCTCCAAGGTAGCTAAGCCCTTGGAAACCATTTCGATCATCCTTGTCCTGATCTGTATAAACGCCATAAAAACTTGTAAATACAAAGAAATAAATCTTTTGTCTCAAATGCAAAACCGAGATTTCCTCAATCAATACCTGAAAAATCATGTCCACATATAAAAATCCTCGAGTTCCACTCGAAATGATTAAATATATATTTGTTTAAATGAGTGACAAATAGACATTTTGGTTTGAAAGTTCAAAACTCACATCGCTAAAAACCAAGGATATTCGAATCTTGTTTATCAGGATTAAAAATTCTAAAAATGAAAGAACAATAAGAAAGAATACATGGGATATCTTACCTCTTGATCAGACTTCTCATTTTCAAATTTCGGATAAAATGTAGCTCTAATTTGTGCAACAGAGTATGTTGAGTTGTCCACTATAAAGTTCTCCAATAAACTACCACTAAACAACTTACTCAAACCATTTCCATGTTTCTCACTAGATGCTGTTTGAGTTTCGTTAGCCAAGACTGTCATAGTATCAACTGGAGGTTTATTGACTTCTGTTGCTGTGGCTCCACTCACGGTTCCATATGCCTTGGGCTTCCATATAGCATTTTTTCCATGAAGCGGTACATGACTTATCAGCCCAATGCCCCCAAACTGCCTTGATGGTTCTGACGCATCAGACTGCTCATTTTTTTCGGCAACACCCAATGAATTGAGCTTGTTGGTGATGTTTTCAGTAGTTGCACTAGGAACACCATCCGATACCGAATATGAGGTAGATGGTCTATTTGAATTTGGCTTTTCTACCCACATATGTCCTTTCGAAACTCCTCTTCGCTGCATTTTATTAAATCCAGTTACCACCAATATCCGTTTATGATCAACAGAAAAGCAATGTATGTTATAAAAAAGAACTAAAAATAACAAGAATCGGCCATTGTCTAGAACAAATGAATGACCATTTACCTGTAGCAAAAAAAAATACAAACTTACTACATCCAATATCGTGGATATCAGTTACCTTCAAGTGTTTTTTCTTTTTCTCATAACAGACAATGCCACGATCATTAAACACAGTTCATAAATAAAACACGAGAGATACAGTAGACCAATCATAGCACAATGCAGAACTCCATATAAACATTGAAACCAGCACAACAGAATAATTTGGAAGTTCGAAACAATTCCACCGCAGCTTACGATGAATAATGGCAGCAAATAAGTAAAAATGATCCAAAAGAAAAACAAGTTAAAAATAGTAAATAGACATCCATGTAGCATACATAATTATTAAAGGTGCAAGGTGCACAAAGTCGCATTGGTATCACAGTAGATGGGCGCAACGAAAAACATGGGCCTTGTCAAAGGAGGTGTGCTAGTATCCGGTTAATCTTAAAATCCATATCTTTGAAAAAAAAACTGTCATTCATCATCCAATATGCAATATAATAACTGTTGAACACTAACAAATCAAACATCTATTGTAAGTGAAAATGGACCAGCCCCACATTTAAGACGAACTTAAAGCATCTGTTGAGCATTTAAAAGGTAACAAGACTCATGCAGCACCACCAAGACACATACTTTATTGAAGTATTGAGCCCTGTTGCCCCTTGAGATATGCGCATGTTTCAAGGACTTCTAATAATTATGTCATACGCACTGCACACACTATATTCCAGCACCCATTCCCTAATAAATATTTTCAAAGAATGCACGTGCTAGAAATAGATAAACATGAATGGACATCTATACGTATACCTGACTGCGCGGCATGGTCAATGGGAAGAGCGGCGAGGAGTAACCAACACGGTTAAACAAAGTGGGAAGAAAACCGAAACTTCCACATCGAACGGAGGACAATGATTGAGAACGAGAATACAGCGTGGGCGTGAAACCACAAAGCACTCTTTGCGACACGGACATCCACCGAGATAGCAATGAAGTATAAATAGCAAAAAACTGAAACTTAGTCGGAATTCTGAATATGAAAAACGGGAGAATATAAGATAGTAGATTTGCCGAGGCCACCGCCTTTCTTGGGAGTGATATTCCTCTCAAGTGTCCACTGATACACTCAGTAGCCCTGTTTCAAGCAGAATTCCACCATAATAAACAGCTGTTTTGCCATAACACCGGCTGCGACAAACTGCGAGCAGCAACAAATCTACAAAATCTTCATCCCTTCGATTTGACTCAACTCCTCCTTGCTTCTATTGTCTGAATTCTGCGTGGGAGGTGGATGTAAGTTTTGCTGGAATCTGTTCAAACTAAGGTAGAGATTGGACGCGGTTTTGGAGAGATGGACGTGGCGGCTGTAGTCTTCCGGTCGGTTTGGTAGCTGTTGACACCGCGGTTAATTAATCGGCGGCGGATGGTGGCTAAGGTTTTAGTTGATAACCACTTCTTATCTACCCTTGAAGAAGCAAGATCAGATTCCAGCCATGGAGCGACAATAGGGCACTGTTGTTACTTGAGAAATTTGAAGGCTTCTCCATGCAGCGGTTGCAGTCTACTCAGTTTGGGAAGGGATGACAGTGGTGCTTTGCCTCTGTATTCGTGCGGTAGTGACGTGGACTGTTTCGGGCTCCAGATGATGGCCTTGGATTGCTGACGAACGCTTATAAATGCACCATAGTAAGATAGAGAATCAAGCTTTTCACTTATATGTATATATTTATAGGCGATGTTTAATTTTAGGGTTTAATTTTAGGGTTTAATATAGACATGATCACGGTTCGTGAACCGCCGGTTGACGGTTCGGAACCGCCGGTTCGACGGTTCAAAAGAGCTCGACCCTTAACCTTAACCTTCATAGACGGTTCCGGTTACGGTTCGTGAACCGCCGGTTACGGTTACGGTTACGGTTAACCACCGGTTACGGTTACGGTTCGACCCTTATATTTTTTTAATTTAAACAATTAAAATTAAAAAATTATTTAAAAAAATTAAAAATTACTCTAAAAGAATCATAAAAAATAACAAAGGAAATGTAAGGTGGAGGGGAGAGTTTGAACTTTTTAAGTTGTCATTAACTCTCTATATTCATATGAATCATTTATCAATTTATATGTTGAGTTCGAACGTGTGGGTATATCTAGTGGAAATTTTATAAGTCGCATGTCATTAATCTTACAAAACGTATTGTTTCGTCAAACTCAAACTCGATGTGATCACAAATAAGATAATGTCATTTTAATTGATTGAATCTGAGTATCTAACGATGCTAATTACATATGAAATTGATGTGAAACATATATAATTTTGATACTAATTACAAATGATATTGGCATGCAACATTTACAATTATGATACTAATTACATATGAAATTCGTATGAAACCTATACAAATTTGGTACTAATTATAAAAGAGTTTGGTATGAAACATTTACAATTATGATACTAATTACATATTTAATTGGTATGAAAATATACAACTTTGGTATAATTACAAATGATATTGGTATGAAATATTTACAATTATGGTACTAATTACATATGAAATTGGTATGAAACCAATTCAATTTTGATACTAATTGCAAAAGAGATTGATATGAAATATTTACAATTTTGTTACTAATTACATATGAAATTGGTATGAAACGTATACAACTTTGGTACTAATTACAAATGATATTGACATGAAACATTTACAATTATGATACTAATTACATATGAAATTGACGAATATAAATTTATTAAGTTAGAAGTTATTAATTTATATAATATGTCACTATCAATTTACAAAAAAAAAAAACAAATGTCAATAAAGTTATTTTTATGATGATGTTATTGATTAATCATAAATATATTAAGTTAGAAGTTATTAATTTATATAATATAAAGTTAGTGTATATGAAAGATTTACAATTATGGTACTAATTACATATGAAGTTGATATGAAACATATACAACTTTGGTCTAATTACAAATGAAATTGGTATTGAAATATTTACAATGATTGTACTAATTACATATGAAATTGGTATGAAACATATACAACTTTGGTACTTATTCCATATGAACTTGGTATGAAACCTTTACAGTTTGGTACTAATTACACATGATATTAGTATGAAACATTTACAATTATGGTACTAATTACATATGAAATTGGTAAGAAATCTATACAACTTTGGTACTAATTACAAATTATATTAGTATGAAACATTTACAATTATGGTACTAATTACACGTGATATTAGTATGAAACATTTATGGTACTAATTACATATGAAATTAATATGAAATCTTTACCATTTTGGTACTAGTTACACATTATATTGGTATGAATTATTTACAATTATGGTAATAGTTACATATGAAATTGGTATGAAATCTATACAAAGTTGGTATTTGATGTGAGTCGTTATTTCTCACGTTCGGTAGAACTTGGTGTATGCGAAAAATAAACAAAGAACACTACAATTTTTAATATAAGAAAATGAATCGACGAATATAACATTGAATTATTTGTTATTCATATATAAGAAAACAACACAAAAGTTCTTATTATGTTAAAAATAGTCAGTAATGATATTTTTGATTATCAATTAGATGTTATTAATTTATATAATATAAAGTTAGTGAATTATCAATTCAATTTGTTGTTCACAAATCATTATAAGCAAATTAGTAAAAGATTTTATTAATTAATCAAATATCACATTATCGAGTTTCTATAGTAAGTCATATCGTGAAAAATTAAGATATACTTATTTGATTATTGTATATAATGTAAATCAAATAAAGTGCGTACAATAATTAAAATGTATATATTATATATGTTTATAATAATTTACTTCATTATTATAATATTTTATTTTGCAACAACTATTTCTTTAGTTCTTATGAATTTATCCAACATTTTTTGTTATATTTACTTTGCTATATTTTATTTCTATTTTACGATATTTATTTAAGGGCATAACATATTTTTCTAGATAAATTTTATTTACATTTGTCAATATAAAATATTTATCATTAAATTACATATATAATATATATTGTCTGTTAGTATATATAATTATATTATCTAAATTAAAACAAACATGATGATAGCTTAGTGGTAAGAAGCTGTATATACATATTGGATGTCAAGAGTTCGAGTCTTCGGTAACACAAACTTTAATTTTAAAATAAAAAAAAAATTTAAAAATATATATAAAAACCGTGGAACCGCCGGTTCAAAACCGCCGGTTCGAACCGGCGGTTCCACGGTTTCCGCAATCGTGAACCGTAACCGGCCCGTACAGTAACGGGCCGGTTACGGTTCGGACCCGTGAACCGGGTCAACGGTTAACCGGCCCGTTGACCCGGTTACGGGTCCGGGCCGGGCCACGGTTTTTATTAAACCGTGGTCATGCCTAGTTTAATATAATTTCACCTCTCTTTTATTTGGAGACGGGTAAACTTTTTATAATGAAAAATGTTTTGTTTATTTTCAGAGAAAAGTGATTCTTATATACACAGAATCTGGACCTCGTATATACATTAATACAAAGAAAATGAACTAAATCAAATATGTCAACAAAGATTAATCAAACCATGATAAACTCATTTTCTTTATATAGTCCATACATTAAGGCTTAAACCCGATTCATATAAAAATTTTCTGATTGTTAACTATAAAGTTACGAATATGAAGGGTCATCATGTCGTTGATTTTTCCCAAATAAATATTAACAATTCTAAAATAATAAAATAGTCTTTTCACAATTTAACTGCAAATGTTTGAACGAAAGTGATGACATAGCAATGTGTATCATAGAAAATTTGATATAGCTAGCACCATGCCATCATAAAATTATTTACTTTCAAAACAATTTCAATTCTAATATGATTAGAAAATTATTCCCCACAACTAATCTAAAGCCATAATTGGATCTACCACGAGGATGATGCCCTAGTAGCACCAAGAACTGAACTCTACTTCGCGTACCTACGCCACATCGCATGTTGTATACTAGCAAGAACGCCATCTACATTCATTCTCCCGTGGACACTCGTTACATTTTCTTCACAAATCAACACGCTGCTTTTGGAGGGTATCTACCCTTTTTTGTGTTAATTTTTATGGGATGGAATGACTCAAACCCGAAACCTCTTACATTAAGAAATATATGACAATCATTAGGCTACAGAGTGTGTACACTTGCTTATGAATAGAAATGTAATTTCATTTACTTGGGATTATGATCTTACTAGTACGGATTTAGAGACATTTGATTGGGACGAACATATTCCGGTAGCCCTTCTGGTGTAATAGCTTGTGCGAGAAAATGTTGTTAAGGCTAGGTTGAACATAGCAACAACACATATTGATCAAATAATAGTTGTTATTTTGATACGATATCTTCTGGCGCGCATTATGTGAAAGTTACGGATGGTTTATCTGTATTAGAAATGCCATCTCAAAAACCAGATTGTTCAGGTAACCGAGAACAAGGCTGACCACACCTCGTGCAACAGAAGACGAGCCAATGTCAATCCCAATCTGAAACAATTGAACATAATGGCAATAATGTTATATTGTCGACTAGAGATCAACATACCAGGCAAAGACTCGGAAATAGCATCAAAAGAAAAAACACAAAAACAAAAACAGAACTCTCACTAAAATGTTGCCTTGGGAGGGCAGCTCCCCCCTCAAAAAAATAATTATATATATATATCAAAATATATTTTGGCATCTTTTAAATTATTTTGTCCCCCGTGTTTTATATCATTATAAAAATCTTAGTTTTTTGTCCCTCTCAATTAAATATCCAGATTCGCCCCTAACCAGAGACTAATGAAAGCAATTTGTCTCTATTATTCTTTTGCGAGGACGCTCACACGGTTGTGCTACACCATTAGGTTTTATAGTAAAAGATGTTCCAGATGACAAGCGTTATAGATAATTCGTTAGCTATTTTGAACTTGATAAAAAGAAGATAGCAAACTATGAACTGAGGCATTTTCCCAATCAAGATCAATTTATTTGGTGCTCAATTATGCATTCTCGGGTAAAACTACTCAAACTATTAGTATGGAGCTTCTATTTTTTACGGTGAAGAATGGTCATGCAAGGAGATGAATCAGGGGTTCAAAATGGTAAAATAAATCTATAAAAAAAAAAAGAAAAAAAAAATTTGGGGGCGAGACTGCCGCCCCCACACCCATCCCTCCACACTGGCTTATTTCGACTATCCATGAACCCTAAGAAGCAATATCATGATCAGTGAGGTTCACATAAATTCCTAGTCTTTCATGATTAGGCTACAACATTATTGTAATTTCTCGACCAAGAATTAAAAAAAGAACTTGTGTTGGGTTTTGGAAACCCGAATAATCTTGGTTCTGATGTTAACAAAACTTGTTATTGTGTTGTTATTTGTTAACATGTTTCATCAAGTATACAGTTCATAGATCATGATTAGAAGCTTGATGAATTGAAAAGAAAGGGTTTGAAGATATCAAGTTGAAATAAGAAATAATCAAGCTGGACCAAGATTGAAATCCTGGCATAGCGAATTATTTCGATCATATCTCATAGCTCGAATATCGAAATGACGTTCTTCCAAAAAGGTTGAACAACCAACTCAAAATACTAAAAGTAATATTTTACAATAGATCGGCTAGTTCGAATGTTATCAAGGAGAAAGACGTCTGGAAGTTCGAGCTGGCCCGTGAAGAAACAACAAGCTGTTACAGCAGACGAATGCCAGTATGTTGGGCATAACTCTTAGCTCGCTCATCGGAACGAGACGAATCAGTATGGGTTGGAAAGATAAGAAGAAGACCTACAAGTCATATTCATGAGTCGAGAGCTGAATCAGAGTTTGAGAAGGCCAAAAGACGTCTGCAAGTTGCTTATCCTGTTGTTGAAACATTCCATGTTTCGGCATGCGCGTCTGGTGTATCGAGCAGCCCGATCTCATACGAACTCGGAATCAAGTGATTCTTGATTATGTGAAAAGCCAAGACAAATAGCTACAAGTTTCATGTTCATAACTTTGCCAAGAAATCAAATAATCAAGAGCTACAAGCAACATATATGAAGAGCAAGTTATCGAGTTGTTTTGTATAGAGTTGATATGTCCAGACTGATATGTCCAAGCTAATCCGGACAGACTTATATGTCCAAGCTGATCCCGGCAGACTGATCTGTCTAAGAAGATCAGTCTGGTCCAAAATACAAAAGGTAGCACAGAAACCAGAATATGACCGTTGCAAGCTCGAGAATCGCGCAGAACCTTTTTCCAATGGGCTTAATCTTGTGTCTAACGTTTATATATTTGTTTGGGGGCTATAAATATAAGTCTTTGAAGCTCAAATTAGTTGATTGAAGATCAATCCAAGAGAGATCAAAGCAAACCCACTTGGGATTCAAAATGGGCAGCCTACAAAGAAGACAAGCTTAGATGAGAGCAAGCCCAGATTCTTAGGCACACTTTTCTTGCTGTATCAGATCCATTGAGAGATCATTTGTGCCATCTATATTCGCTCTATTCATTGTGTTTGAGAGATTAAATAGATGAGTGAATATCATTATAACAGTTGATGATTCATTACAACCGATTGAGAGGTCTTTGTATGTGAGACATTAAAAAATATACATTATTGAGTTGCTAGGAGTTCTGATTGGATGGGAAATGCCCGGCTGGATCGGGTTTGTACAAATAGTTGTATAAATCAAAACCTTCTAGTGGAATCCTTCAATGAGGTGGAAGAAGGGGAGACGTAGAAGGATTACACCACCTTCGAACTTCCATAAACAAATGCTTGTGTATTTACTTTACATGCATATCTTAATATGGTTTCTAATGGTTAATTGATTTTAGATATGTCGAGTGTCTTCCGCTCGATTTTGAAACCGAACTCGATATAATTTCTCGGTGCAATCATTTCAAACACGAGTTCTTGAAGCTCAAGTTGGTTGAACTCGGTTGTGGATTGACCACCCACCCCGATCGATCCTGACAACTTGGTAGAGAAATTATTAGATGATCATGGATTCTTACTTATATGTAATATCGACATTGTTCAGGAGTTCAAACATTGAGATCGGAAAGTAACAATTATGTTTATTTTTTAAAAAAGAAAACGAAAAGGAAAGTCGTTTAATATGGAGGAAACATGGGATTAGAAATCTAATTTTATAGAAAATTGTAAATGAGGTATAAGTTACATATTTATAAATTCAACAAATCAAATCTAAAAGTCTAACCAAGAAACAAATTTTAAAATATAAAAACTTAATCATCTTAATGATCTAAAAAATCAGATGATGCACATTCAATTCTCTCTATCAAATTAGGTTGTATATGTCGATCATGCCCACATTAGAACTTCGATCTTAAAAAATAGGCAGATAAAATGCTTTGGTCGAGATGTCCACCACTTGTATGTGGGTAGGAATGTAACTTAGACCAAGATCGCTGTTCTCAAGTCTTATCTTCATGGATGTGCAAATAAATTTTTATCATCAACATAGTTTTCAATATATATATATATATATATATATATATATATATATATATATATATATATATATATATATATATATATATATATAGTGGATAATGTCTATAAACTTATTTTATTTTTACTTAATATAATTATACATAATTTAATAGGATTAAATAATTTGCATGAAATAATAGTAATAAGGAATGATAATTAGAAAAGGTATTTTATACAATCTGAAATTTGAATATCAATTCATATATATTTCCAAATATCATTAGAAGTACAAGGAAATTTTAAAAACTTTACACACGCCAAAGGCAGGGGTAAAGTCATCTACAATCACAAATGAACCAGGAGTGGAAGGCGCCCACAACTTCGGTTAAGCTCATGGATAATTTGGTAAATTGATCATTTTTTTTTTATCTGTGGTAAATTGATCATTTAATAGTACACTAAGATGCTCTTGGTTTGATCATTGCATAAAATGAAGTTGGTATATTTATCCATTTTTTATGTGCAAATATCTAGGAAAAAATAATTTTAAACAAGAGATCCAATGTACATGTTATGTACATACAAGACAGTGATATGGTTTGTGAGATTGTTTTACTACATAAAGGTTTCAGTAAGGCAAAATGTGAAGAAAGACAGAACAGGGATTTTATGCTACTTGTTATGTCACTATCCTACATCTCAAATGTCGCTCAAAACTACAAATAAGGACATGGAAGAAGAAGAAGAAGAAATGTACAAAGAGGATTGCTATTACTTCATACTTTAATTTCTTCCCAATGCAAAATATGCCTTGTCTGCACTCGCAAGCCGGTCTTGGAAAAGAGCCCATTCCTTGTTGCATCTCTCTCGTACCTGTCGATATATATGTATATGCTCAGTGGTTCTGTTATTGAATAGCTAATAAACTGATATAAGACCTCGAGGAATTGATGGAGGGACAAATAATTTGTAATAAAGGCGAAGAGAACAGGTAAGACGGTATGCCACTGCAGAAGTCTTGACTTTTTCTTTTAAATCACTCTCTCAACAAAATCCTTCCAATAAAGAAGTTAAACCCACAAATCTTGAAAGAAAAGGTTCCATGTTTTCAACAAATGTGATTGGATAAAAATATCAGTACAGATTATTCAATGCATATAGCTGGTGGCATATGTCCTTAATATATGCCGACCAAGTTATGCAAATTGAGGGAACAAGATACAACGTTATTCAGACCAGCATAAATCACAGTTCTGGATATACATACCCCTTGCCACGGTGATTTACCATTCACAGATTGTCCCTGAGAATTTAGAAAGAAGTTCAAAAATTACTGAAATGGTGCAGAAAGTCGATCACATAAGAAAAACTAGAAACAAACATGGAAGAAAAAGCAGGCATTATACAAAACGGATAGTAAACAAATATTTATTGTCCGAATGTAAGGCTAGTTAACTCCTGTTATCAACAAACACCGAAGTTGATAGACGGTGGGGTGATTAAAAAGATGATGGATAAAGGATGGACTACTTAAAAAGCCGAGCTTAAGCATCAGAAAAAAACTTAACTTCCACAACATGAACCAAACCATGCAAGTCTAATATCTGGTTGTATTGACCCAAAATAGCAATAATTTCTGTACTCTAAGGATGTCCTCGGCGAACTTATCTGTAGTTAATATAACAGACTCCAAGACATAGGAATCTGTAGCATGACTACTGCGATTATTAGCGAGTTATTGACTACTGACCTGACTTCCAAGTGATGGAATAACTTGATGCACAATCCACTGCGAATCAACAACACCAATTTTTTCATGTGCAGGCTACAGGATCAAACAAAAAGCCTTTAGACGATTTTACCGAAGGATAGCATGATTATCTAAGAATTAGGAATAAGAAATATTTTCTTAATGGTTTATTCATATTTGTTTTTGGGGAAATTGGGAGGGGGGGCCCACTTCTTGCACACAAACACACACACGCAGAGACGGAGAGGACTAACGTCCACACATCTTCTTAAAGCAAAATCCAATCCCCATCCATGCACCAAGTCATTCTGCAAGCACGTGATTAAAAGAGTTACTGATGAACAACATGGTTGAAACTGCGAAACTCAGAAACAGCAACAAAGCGACTGAAGCTCTACAAACAAGCAAATTACATAGGTACAGAAAATCCAAACGACCCAAGCTGAGTTTCATATCCCAAAAAATGAGTCAAGTACCTGAATCATATGCCAAACACATCTCCAAGCTTCCCGAGAAAATACTGGAGCCATGATTTCCACAAAACTGAACAAGAAGCAGAAAGACTAATGAAAGTTATTGTACAATTTCCAGGAGAGACACATTAGATTTGAGATCGATGGTAGAGAATCAGACCAATTTGTGTGTATATCAACCATAATCGAGGAAGTCAGGAAAAACTTGCAGGTCTTAAGTCCAAATACAACAGCTTTCTTTCCACATAGAACTCTAACATAAGGTCGTATTTCAAATAGACTGCACACCGTACTCGAGACAATCAGCATTCATTTTTTCCACCCTTCCATTAACTAGTACTCCACAAAACTAGTCCATATATTAACTTGGATACATTTAATCATCAATCACAAATTTACAGGTCACATTTCCAATTAGCGGTCCTCTCTAGTTGTGCATTATTTAATCGGTCTACACTCATTTTATCAAACATATGTGCACATGAACATAATTTTAAAGATGAATCTGGTTGAATTTACACGCTGCCAAGAACTGGTAAAGCAAGATAAACAATCTGTCCATGAATCAACATAAGTCATGGACTGCATGATGATGGAAAATAAAAGAAAAGACATTTGACAGTAGATTCAGCTTTCCAATTAGAGTTTTAGTTCCATTAATCCTTTTCAATTTGTACCACCAATATTGATAGAGGGAGTAACTTCTTTTCACTATCTTCACCAGCCAATTGCTCCCAGCTTGCCACTAAACATTTTACTGACTAAAAATATCGAGTTCAGGATAAAAATGTATGTCATTCAATTGAAGAAAAGAGAGAACTTACGCTGCACACGGAGGCAAACGTGGATCACTACACCATCCTGGTTTCTCCTCAGTGTCTCTGTTTGTGAACATACACACATCTGTTGGTTACAAATGATACAGGTTTGGTAGGAAGCGGAGCATGTGCATATTCAATCAATAAACCTACTTGTGAACTTCTCTGTCACCTCTTCTCTTAGTCATTTGCCATGTCAGTCCATTGTTGGGTTCAAGACCAGGTTGGGAAATCTCTAAACCGTGTTTCTTAATCAATTGAATATACCTATCGTGAAGAGAAGGCCCCAAACAAGTTGGGGAGAAATAAACATTATACAACATCAATTTAACACCACTACGAAGTATAAAGACTAAAATAACCATTTTTACTTCTCAGCATTAAAGTGTTCAACACCAAGATCTTCATCCCAAATGAAAATGTAATCATAAGCAGCTACAATATCCGGATGCAGAAATCTCTTTGCATACCACCTATGAACCAGACGACAAAGATTAAAGAGAAGTCATCAGCCGCTGAAAGAGTGATATCTAAAATGAAATATCAGATTTCCCAAGTTGAGACTTTTATTTCAACAGGAAATGCGAAGTCCTTTTTTTTTTTTTGGAACTTGCACCATTGACCTTGAGCTTTAGCACATCAAATTAGTGTTGTTTGGTGCTTTAACCATCCGGTTGACAAAAACATTTTTCAGTTTGTCAAACTTAAACTTACCTCCCTGAGGTATATGTAATATGCTATATGTCTCTGCAAAAGGGAACTTCAGCCATCAACGAAAGTTTTTTTTCCCAATATCCTCCCCTGAGATTGTTGGATTATAGATTTGGTAAGGACAAAAATATCGCCTTGCCAGTTGGTTTGGACTTTTTTCCATTTCCAACTCAAGTATTCAAGATCGATGGATTTATTCAAAAAAAGTATTCATGGGTTCTTAGATCTCATTAGGTTGAGACATTTGTGATTGTCAAGGTACGTTTTTCATTACAAGTCCAAGGACTCCAGTTCCGACTAATAGAGCTCTTTCGATGAAAAAATAACGGAAGCATATAAGAGGTGTATGCACTACAGTTTAACTCAAAATGGTAATTGTTCATCACAGTTATACCAAGTGCAGTTAAACTTGGGGCTTCATAAGTGATGAGCAAGACAAGAAGGGCAGTTTGGTCCACTGTTGATCACACGAAACCCACAAGGAAGGTAAATGAATTTTAGATGCCTCGTCTGTTCTGAGAACAGTGGGTACATTGATAGGAGTTCCTCGCTGAGGACTTATTGCATTGAAATGTTCTTGATAGAAGGGTATAGTATAATATTCAGAAGCTGATACAATCGTGTCAAACAGAGGACAAATCTCAGCTGAAATAGATGCATTTAAACCAATATATAATTATTCATTACTTCATACTGATTCAAACGTGACCAACTCAGTTAACATGAAAAGCTTGCAACCAGTTCCCATTGGACCTCCTAGGCTTTAGTAAACAAGGTAAGACCTGGCCACATAGAACAATAAAGAAGTCCAAAGATCTGAGGAATATTTACCATTTTGTTTGTTTTCTAACACTAACATGTATGGCACGTCGAGACCACTCAAATTGATCCCATTCACTTGTCTGGCCATCATAGTGAAAAAGCATAATCTGAAAATCCTCAGAAAACTGAAAAAAATAGACCCAAATCAATCTAGGGCAATGGACCTCTCACAAAGATAATCTATTTATTTGTTGCAAAATTCTGTACTGTCTTAAACCTTCTTCACGGCTGCATCAACATTGTTCTTTTGACCCAAACCAACAGTGAATGCTACTAGGTATTTTGACTTCATTTTAAGATCCTGAAAGTTCCAGATTGCAGTCATAAGCATACTCCAATTCCCCAAAATCTAATGAAAATATAAGTAGAGCATTTGGTGCTACCTAATTTATGAATGATTCCTATAATTGATGATTACAAATGAAAAACCTCACAAAAACATGGAAGCAGACAATTTGTCGAATGGAAGAAGATAAAAAGAGTGAAACATTTAATTTCTAACCTATCGATGTTAAGCCATACTACACGACAATCATTAAAAATTAAAACATATTAAGATAGAAGATCCTGAATGCAGTAAACAAAACAAATAAGATAAACAACAAATGATTGTTTTAATAAAAAAAATAATTATAACCATACTAAGAAGAATAAACAACAAAAAAAATGATTACAAGCATATATGAATTTGATCCCTGATTAGCATATTACTTTATGAACTCCCATCCGTAACAAAAAAAATACATGTAAATATAAAAATAGCTGGCCCAGAGTCATCACCGTCTACACACTCTTCAAAACTTACCTCACCGGGTTCACCCCACAATCTTCGCAGATAAAAATCCGATTCCGAGACAACAATTCCCGGTGGTAAAGATTCTGCACCGCGAGGATTTGTAGGGACAAAGATCTGAAAGATCAAACAACATTAAAAATTATGAGTGCATATAACTTATACCTACCGTGGACTTCGTACCCATCACAAAACTGCAGACAGTGCAACGATTGGATGCATGCTAATCAAGAAATCCAGAATCAAGTAAGAAAAGAGAAGAAAACTTACCTTCCCAAAACAGAACAAGGATGCAGTAAGCATATTTGTAACTAATAAAGCGATGAAATGTAGAAAAACGTTGCATGATCCAATAGAGCAGCAAAGCTATAACTCTATATGGTGATGTAAATGTATGTCCATTTGAAATGAACGATGCTTAACCTACCATCGCGGTATCGCCTAAAAAGGTGGCAATATGAATTCAATTTCAACCAATGACAACACTCATGGGCATGCATAAGAAGAAACTTTTCTACCTGTCTTCGCTTTAGCTTATTCAGGGAAATTTCACTAGCAATAACAAGTGACAATATTTTTTTTCAGAAAATCAATATAGTTCACGGAATAAGAACTTAAAAGGAACTGCACAAAAAAAAGTAGCAAAACCTCCACGTCTAATAGATTGCATATGGTTTTACACTTTATAAAAAGGACTAAGGCTAATAATGTTTAGTAAGTATCAGCTTAGCATTCCTTTCATCAGGCCAGTGGAGTTCAGGCCAGTGGAGTTCACAGAATAAAGATATTTACATCTTTGCTGTATAAAAAATAAATCAATTATGTTCATATAACAATCTCCATCGTTCATAGAACAAAAAAACAACATTTGAATCGACTATCAGATTATCGTCAAAATGACAGAAAGTTTCAACAGATGCAACATTTTGAAGAAAAGACTTACCTTAGGTGTTGAAGGAGGACTACCTGAACCAAGATCTTCTGGCAAACTCTGACTAGCAGAATTCTGGTGATTGTCACTAAAGGCCATATCAATAGATGATCTTACACTTGATGGGAGATTAATCTGGCAAAAAAGTTAAAATAAATACAGTGATAAACTTTCTCCTCAGAAGAAGTTATGAATTGATCAGGATCATACCTTTGTTAGTGAAACTGATGGAAATGAAACACCTATAAAATATCCAAACATCATTCCCATAATGGTTGTTATCACGAACCGGGCACTACCACTTGACTTTTTAAAAACCCCACTGCACATAGACAATTAAAAGAAATGAAAAAAAGAAAATGTAAGCATTATTTTCGCCCAGAGCCAAGATTCAATTTCCATTATAAACAAATAAATGCAACTTCACAAACCTGCGGTGTGAGGTTCCCATAGTTATTTAAAAAGGATGCACAACTCTAATGTCACCCAACAGGCTGCAACCAATTTTGAAAGCAACTCTAAAATAATATATCTTATCTGTCACGTTCACAGATCTGATTTGTGGCCCATAAACTGCTAATCCTATGAAATGCATTAACAAGCCGTTAAACTATAGCAAAAAGATTAGTCAAACAGTTTAACCTCACATTCTCACCCATCAAATGAAGACTCCGTAAGATGAGCTTCATTAACAATCTAAGGAATTAAGACAGCGTTGCAGTGTAAATTTCTGTAACCAATTCGCAATTCTTGTTCCCCATTTTAGACTCATTTAGCAGATGTCCTCATGAAGGCATAATGAACTGAATCATAATTAGAATATAACAGAAAATTAAGTTTACTTAAGCTTTCATTGCAACATTTTTCAAATTATTTTGATCTACGTGGACACTCCTTAAGCACGTGATACATGTTCCCAGCTGCATAACATCAACCTAACTACATAAAGCTATCTCCCACCCAAAACAAATCAAACTAGCTATTTGTCATCTGAAATTTAAGCGAACATTGATTAAGATATTTAATCTTAAACTCAGTAAGAAAGGAAACGAAAACCATAAAACGACGGTGCGAATTGAGCCTATTCTAACATTTATATAGCTGGCAACTTGGACACTAAATTCACCTGAGGAATTTTTTTCCAAAATTCTGCTTCAACAGAGAGATCGATCCTTTTAAATCCCAAACTTAAGAATCGACACCAAATAAAAACAAAATATTGATCGAAAATAATTTTTTTCAAGAATAAAAATGACATCGGAGATTCACAAACTTCATAGAGGATTAAATTAGGGTTTGAAAGGATTACAAATTTGGGCCGCCGATTGCTGGACAGAAAGCGGGGAGATCTTTATGCTATAGAGGGATAGGTAAGAGCGTTCCGATGGTGTGATTCCACAAATAATAGTGTTCTTAACAGGTAATCAATGAATTTCATTTTATTTATTTAGTAAAAAGAAATGCTTGTTGATTTTGAATATTTTTTTAATTTTAAAAAATATTTTAAACCGACATACGAAAAAAAAAATCAAAATGTATATTTTTATATTAAATAATTTTTTTGTCAAAAAATAATAAATATTATAACTAAATAAAGAATAAATGTTTTTTATAAGATTTTTTGAAAATTAATTGAAATAATTATTTTTTGAGTATGAAATGTGTGCTGGAGACTTATTGTGTATGCTATGGTATGATATAAATATTTTTAATATGGATTATGTGCTGGGTGCCTAAGATGCATGCTATGATATTATGTATTTACTTGCTGTACTGGGATATGATTATTGTGCTTTTCATTTTTTTTGGTATATTTCTCGTGCGTTTAAGTAAAGTTTTAAATAGAACTAAATCAAAGGGGTTGACAACGATGGTTGAAATATCTCTTCCTTAACTTGTAGTATTGATATGGTAAAATGCTACTGTCAAATAATTATTTACATTTACATAATATTATTATCATACAATAATAAGTGATGTAAACTCTATTCGTTTCAGCACTAAAACCTGTATTTCGTTAATCCCCTCACTGCCTGAAATAATAAAAAACTACTTTTGAACTTTGCACAAATCAAGCTGCAAGCCTGAAAATAAAAGGAACGAATAAAGGCTTTGTTCAACCCACATAATCATTCTACCTTTTTTGCGTACCGACGCTTCGATCACGAACTGACGCATTGAGTACTTGTGTAGCGTTTTAAGGCGCACTAAATTTTACTATGCCGCACACTAAGTTTTGGGGGATGTATTCAATCTAGATTTTTATTGACTTTTAATGACTTTTTTAAATGATTGACTTTTATAGAGTTGATAGATTTCTATTGACTTTTATAGAATTCCATGGAGTTATAAAAAGATTTGTATAGAGTCTCGTAGACTTTTTCAATAGATTTCTATGGACTTTATCGACTTTTAATGATTTTTTTAAATGATGGACTTTTATGAAATTGATAGATTTCTAATAACTTTTATAGAATTATCAAAAGAATTTTATTGACTCTATAGATTTTGTAACTTATAATTGATTTCTTTGAACTAACAATTGAACATAAATAACTTCTCCAACATATAATTTTTTTTTACTATTAATGTAAACACATTTTACTTATTTAACAGTAAAAAATGTGAAAAATACATATTCAATTCTTTTGCATGGCAAATATTGAACAACTTTTTTGCATCTTCAAGATGACGACTTTGAAGATTCAGTTAATGTTGCTATATAATTGTAATTTATAATTTTGTGTAATAAAGCAAAAGTTTTCTATTAAATAATATTTTATAAACTTAAAATATTTTTTGATTATAGTTTACTACTATAAAAATTCTTAAAACATACTTTTTAAATTAAACATGATAATTTATATCGTTATAAATATCTTTTGTTTTAGAAAAATATTTATTATAATTGTTTATAGATATAGACTCATACAATCGTTTTAAAAATCTATAATCTAATATAAAATTGAGCACATTAACTTGTTATTTTATCAAAATACTTGTGTAAATATTAGTATTATATTGGATAAAAAATAAGATGTGAAAAAAATAATAATTGAATAAAGAGCCGCACATTAGGAAATAAAGAAAGGGTACATGTAGAAAACAGGGGAGTAAAAGCCAATGGGGAGGTGGTCGTGTCGAAAATGAAAATAGCAAAGAGTAAAGAGAGATGATGGTAATTAGGAATTAAAAGTCATTCCAAATCTTTACTATGAGTGGTGGAGAATTTTGAACTTTTTTGGGATGTACATGGGGCATCAAAGTTTGTACCTAAAGATTTTAACAGAAGTCATTAAAAATCTATGAGATTTTGGATACCTATAAACTTTTATGGAGTTTTAAAAATTCAAGTTTGAATACCACCTGACTTTCTAAAACTCTACGAAAGTCTGTCTTCAATACCATTAGACTTTTGTAGAGTATATAAAAGTCTGGATTGAATACCTCTAGACTTTTAAACTCCATAAAAGTCATTAAAAGTCAATAAAAGTCTATAACGAAAACATCCCCTTACTAAATCGCTCACTGACGATCCGGTCGTGATCTGGCTCATTGAGTATGCGTGCGGCGTTTTACGACTAAGTTTTATTAAGCCACGTATTAAGTTTTACTAAGTCATGAACTTAAATGTTAAACATTCTTGATTCTCCGTAAATAATATAAGCCTGTTTTAATAAATTCATACTATTACAAAATATGTTGAAACACAGATGTAATATTTGGTTTCATTTTTCGTATTCATTATCATATGACCAAATATTAATATTTCATTTTCATTTTTCATTTTGTAAAATATATTACAATAATTATCCATATTAGGAGAGCGATCGAACAAAAGATTTGAATTTCATTATAAATAATATGAAATGATGTAGTTTGTCAAATATGATGTGTATTATGTATGTTTAACTTTATTTCATAAGTGCACACACACACACACACATATATATATATATATAATATTTTAATAGGCGCATTATTTAAGGCACACCCGCACTCATATACTTTTAAAATTGACGTACTCGCGCATCAACACCCATCCACGCACTCGCTTCATGTGACTTAGGTTCGACCTCAGTATGATATAAGAAAGAGAATCAAGTGTCTGTTTTTTGAATTTTGAATAAACGAACTGTAGCTAACCACATATTGCAAACTATGTTAGAAATTTAACATGAATACTAAATCGATTTTCAATGTACTTAAACATATGACAAATCGAATATGCGGAAATAAAAATTCAAGATCAGTGTTACCTCCAGCCATTGATATGCAGTTTGATCCAGACAGATCTAAAGAATTGAGTCGCAAGAGGGCGCTTCTAAACCTTATGCAATTCTAATAGATGATGTATTTTATGAAGTGAAATGCTTGGCTTAGGGACCCCCGGCAGTGTCCTTTATATATAAGTCTTGCCATCAAAGACTTAGAGTTTGACACAGTTACTCCACTTAAAAGATAGTGGGTGGCTATCCAGATAGTGCGCAATCTTCAGGATTAAATACTGTTGATATTATCTTAATAATATATTAACCAAATAATATTAATTATTAACATTCTCCCACTTGGTTAATATATTCACAAACTGAATAATGAAAAATGCATCATCATATCAAGAAACAAATACACGAATCATGGCGATGTGTCCTCTTATATTGAGTAGTATCTTCCATGTATCACGATGTATTATGCCTCTTAAATCCAAACGCGGTAACCTTACTGAATGAATAAACCAATGCTTATTCTAGGTTCAACTTAAGTAATATTTCTTAAAATAACTGAATATGTACACAACTGAATAAGAGAAATATCATAACCGAAAAAGTTTCATTAACTATACAATAAGTGTACGTACTATGAAATCACATAATGGAACCAAGTCTCATTCTAACCACATGATCCTTAAACCCCTTAGGTGGCATGCCTTTTGTTAAAGGATCAGCAATCATCAATTCAGTAATCACGTGTTCAATAACTAATTTGTTGTCTTTAACACAATGGCTAAAGACTTTATGTCGATGTGTTTACTTCGACTTTTATTAATTTTAGCCATGAAAACTGCAGCTGAATTGTCACAATATAACCTCAACGGGATAGAAATAGAATCCACAATTCTAAGCCCAGATATGAAACTCTTCAACCATACACCATGTGAAGATGCTTCAAAACAAGCAACAAACTCGGCCTCCATAGTGGAAGTAGCAGTCAAAGTCTGCTTCGCACTTCTCCAAGATATAGTTCTGCTGGCAAACATAAATATGTATCCAGATGTTGATTTTCGTGAATCAACGGAACCAGCAAAGTCTGAATCGGAGTAACCAATCACCTCCAAATTATCAGTCTGTTTATACACAAGCATGTAATCCTTAGTACCTTTAAGGTACCTCATAACTTTCTTTGCAGCTTTCCAATGATCAATACCCGGGTTACCCTGATATCTTCCCAACATTCCCACAACAAATGCAATATCAGGTCTAGTACAGACTTGAGCATACATTAGGCTTCCAACACAAGAAGCATATGGAATGTTTTTCATTTGTTCCTTTTCAAACTCATTTCTTGGACATTGATTCAAATTGAATCTATCACCTTTCACAATGGGTGCTACACTTGTGAACAATCACTCATCCGAAACCTATCAGAACTTTGTTTATATAGGTTTCTTGCGATAAACCCAAAATGTATTTGGATCTATCCCTATAAATCTTAATACCAATGGCATAAGATGTCTCACCCATATCCTTCATATCAAGTTCCTAGATAGAAATTGTTTCACCTCATATAGAAATCCCTTATCATTAGTTGCAAGTAATATATCATCTACATACAATACTAAGAAACAAATTTTACTCCCACTAATCTTCTGGTATATACATTGATCCATGACGTTCTCAACAAAACCAAATGAAGAGATAACGTGATGGAATTTTAAATACCACTGACGGGAGGCTTGTTTCAATCTGTATATAGATTTCTTAAGCTTACACACCAAATGCTCACCATCACTAGAGGAGAATCCTTCTGGTTGTTTCATATAAACATCTTCCTCTAGATCACCATTGAGAAATGCCGTTTTCACATCCATTTGATGCAAATCCATATAAAAATGGGCTACAAATGCCATAACCACACGGAGAGAATCTTTTTTAGATATAGTAGAAAATGTGTTAGGATCGGTCCGGAGTGTTTAGAGGGAGGGGAGGTGAATGAACACTCTTTAAAATTAATCCTTATTAGGATTATCAGGTTGAGCGAAATTCCAGTTAATCTTATATGTGTTTCCATTTCTGATTCCTACAAGCATGGTCGTACCGTCTGATGTTTTGACAGTGCAGGTGTGTTTGTGAAATTCTACAGCATAACTATTACCACTTAATTGACTTATGCTAATCAGATTATAGCACAGATTTTTAACTAATATCACATCATTGATAGTGATATTACAATGGACAATCTTACCCTTTGAGTTATCCCCGAAAATGATCTTTGGACCAGCACATTCTGTGACTTCAGACAGCAGCTCGACGTTTCCTGTCATGTGACGAGAACACCCACTATCTAAGTACCTGTCCGACACTTGTTTCTTCAGTACCTGTCATCAAGCATAATTACTGTTGGTACCCAATCCTACTTGGATCCAGAACGGATTAGCCCTTTGGGAACCCACACCTGAATCAGCTTTAATGGCTTGTGTGTGTCTGGTGTGATGTGAGCTGATCTGTTTCGATGTTGTGTGATGATGTGTGTGATATGGAAGCCTTTGATTCTTATAAGGTAATCTATATCTTCGTTGAACTGGTTTTGAGTTATGGTAGTTGGATGATCTTCCTTGCCTTAGATCTTGCACCTTTAGGTTTGGTCTGATAGACACAAAGCTTGCTGGTGCCTTTTCTTTGGCTTGGTTAACGTACCCAATTCCTTTTCTCAAACCTTGATCTCCGAAGGAGACTCCCGTTTGAATTGTAGGCACTTCGGTTTCATATACTGTGCTAGATCTAACAAATGTCATCTGTTTGATTTTGTTCTTTACCAGCAACAATTCAGATTCATCTTTGGTGCAATCATTGATGTCAAAGCCTATGCCAGTGATGTCACCGACATTTCTTTGTACCTCTTGCAATTCTTCCAGTGATGCTCTTGATTTTGTCCATGTTTTGAAAATATGAGAAAGTTTAGCATTTTGTGTGCTAATTCTCTTGTTTTCTTCATGGAGCTGTTCGTAAGAAATTTTCAGCTTGTTCAGCTCGATCTTTAGATTATTGCATTCACCTAGCTCAGAGCAGCTTGGTTTGATATGCTCATCTATTTGATCATTGGCTTTAGCTTTAGTTTTCTCAAGTGATTCAGCTAATATTCTATAATCATTAGCCATGTCTTGCAGTGCAGACATGAGCTCTTCTCGTGTGAATTCATTTGAATCAAGATCGAATACCTCGTCCATTTGACTCATTTCTTCGTCTGCCATTAGACATTGGATTTCCTCTTCGCTGGATGAACATTCTGAGCTTTCTGATTCTGAGTCAGTCTGAGCCCACTTGTTGTTACCTTCCTCTGCTACCAGAACCTTTTGGGACTTCCCATGATGATTTTTATGATCTTTGTAATGCTTCTTTTTCTTGTCATCACGATGCCTTTCTTTTCTTTCTCTTTCTTCGGTCTGGTGCAGTCTGCAATAAAGTGTCCGGTCTTACCACAATTGTAGCAAGCCTGATCATTAACAGCATCGTCTTTTCTCGATTTATAGTGATGAGAAGGTTTGAAATTCCGTTTGTTCTTAGACATGAATTTACCAAATTTCTTGATAAATAATGACATAGCATCATTACTTATCTGTTCGATAGATCGGTCTGTTGAATGGGTGGTTTGGTCTGAAATGGCTGCCAGTGCTTTGTTTGGTTGAGAGATGAATGATTCCGCTTCACCTCTGGTGATCAGTTCAAACTCATATGCCTTAAGATCTGCGAACAGATCATGTAGTTCAACTTTGTTCAGATCTTTAGACTCCCTCATTGCAATTGTCTTGACATCTCATTCCTTTGGCAATGCTCTCATTACCTTCATAGCAATCTCTCTGTTAGAGTATTCCTTGCCCAGACCATTTAGTTCATTGATAATGCCAGTGACTCTTTCATCAAACTCGTTTAGAGTTTCTCCAAGCTTCATTTTTATGCCCTCAAATTTTTGTAGAGCTTACAGTCAGCTTGTTTTCTTTAGTCTGATCGTTCCCTTCACATAGCTGTGCTATCTTCTCCCAAATTTCTTTGGCAGTTGAGCACATTTTGATCTTACTGAACATATTCTTGTCCAATGTTTTGAACAAGATGTCTTTGGCTACGTTGTCTAGATTGGCTTTCTTCCTTTATTCATTTGTCCAGGTGGACCTTTCTTTTTCGATCATCTGAGGTTCGCCACTTAGTCCTCCTAGTGCAGGATTTACTTTTAATATTTTCATTGGTCCGTCTGTTATGACGTACCACATATCGTCATCATGTGCTGCCAGATGAGCTTGCATTCTGGTTCTCCAATCATCATAATCTTCTTTTGAGAACATGAGAATCTTGTTGAATGATGCCATCAGTCCAAGTATCTTTGATGATTAAGACGACCTGCTCTGATACCACTTGTTAGGGTCCGGAGTGTTTAGGGGGGGGGGGGGGGATGAATGAACACTCCTTTAAAATTATTCCTTATTGATTTCTCTCGGGTTAGTGAGTGAAATCTATTTCTTAATCAACTTCTGAGCAAAACAGACAACTGAATATAAAAGTGCGGAACGGTCTGTTCTTGACTAGTAAGAACGGCTTGATGGCTTAATGAGTGTAACTCAGTACGAAATGAGAATAGACAGGATATGTTTCTGGAAGTTCAAAGGTGGTGTAATCCTTCTACGGCTCCCCTTCTTCCAATTAAGGAATGATACACTAGAAGACTTTGAGTAATACAACCACTTGTACAACCCCGATTCAGCTGGATTTATCCTACTACCAGACTGAAACTCCTAGTCTCTCGATCTGTTCAGACACAAACTGTCTGACAGTTACAATAGAATCTCACTCTTCTATTTTAGTAAAAATACAAAAGACAGACTGATTTTGTCTATGCACACAATGATCCTATGACGATCAAATATTACAATATGCTGTGCTTATGAAAACTTTGAGCAGTTCGGCTCAAGAATATCTGGACTTGTAAGCTTGTGCTATTTTTGTTTTCTTTTCGTTTTCTTGATTGATCAGTCGGCCCTTTGAGCTCTTTAGTTGCATCCTTATATAGTTGCTTATACCAACGACATTATTTCCTTTTCTGTGCAACTCTTGACTCTGTTCAATCTCTGAACAAGCTTCAGTCTTATTCTTTTAGGCACTTTCCATTCTGGTCTGTGCTTTCGGCGTCTGTCAGGTAGGCTCTTCTTTGTCTTCTTACTTTTAAGGTAATCTTCAGTCCTTGGTCTTTTTCATCATTAATTGCATCATTAAATGCTTCAATAAATAGGCGTTAATGATTCAGACCGAAGAACGAAGCTTATCCAACCTTGTCTGCTCTGATCTGATCTTTATTGAGCTGCTCTCGTGCATTGATCTGGTCAGACTGGTTTACATCGATCCGTTCTGATTTTGCGATAGACCATATCGGTGTGATCTGCTTTGACATGGTTTAAAGTCTTGATCGGTCTGATCTGTTTTATCATCTTTAAAATCCGGAACTAACAAAATGTCTAGTATTATCAATTCCCTCTTTCTGGCTTGAATCCTTTGGCAACGAGACTAGCCTTATATTGTTCAATGTTGCCCAATGAATCTTTGTTTGTTTTAAAGACCCGCCTGTTGGGATATGCTCTAAGACAAGTTATTAGATGATTGTTTTGACATACAATATTTATGATTTTATGAATGGCAATTCATTATTATATATTATTCTTTTAACTGTGCAATGTGAATTAATATATATGTTAATGTCCTTAGAACAATATTGTATTATTCTTAAAGATGTCCCTAGTCAAGTATTATCATGAATATGGATAATGATAATACGTAGAGACTAGTATGTGTTGATTGATTAATTGTTCATTGATATGAGATATCAAATCAACACATGGGTACATGTTAGAGAACGATGTACTAGACAGACCCACCATGAGAATGCAACATGGATAGTTATATGATCGTCATATGCAATTCTCATAGTGATAATAATGTATGTAATCCTTACGACTTGTGATCATCAGAGATCCCAACATAAGGAGTATGTATCTTGATATCGTCAAACGTTACCCGTAACAGGGTAAACTATAAAGGCGACTATTGGATACACTACGAATTATGTAGAGGGATGTTGACTGATCGAGATAGGATTTGTCCCTCCTATATAACATGAGATGTGTTTGGCCCTTGATCAAGTGAGAACTAAAATGCATGGCCATGCTCGAATGAGTCGATATGAGATATCGAGCTTATTCGTTTATTCTAGTTCTACTTGGGATTCAAGAAATAAAGATTGAATATACGAGTATGACTATTCCATGACTCGTGTTCAATCTAAACACAAAGGACAAAGGGATTAAGTTACATGGTTAATATTATCACAAGTTCTAAAGGTTATGTCGACGTCATTGACATTCTTGTAATTTGGGTAGCCTTGATGTGTTGCTAGACACAGCTCTTTGCTTGTAACGTAAAATGAGATTTTATGTCACTGCCAACATTACAAGATCCTATCAGGTCGCACAAAAGATTAAATCGATAAGGGAAATTAAATTCATGGGATGAATTAAATAATTAAGAGGAGTCTTAATTAAATGATTATAAGGATTTAATTAAATCATGGGTTTGGGCCCATAAGACTTTAAGAAAGTCTTGAACCTTAATTAAAGTCTTATAATATAAATATAAGGTTTTGATTAATTGTTAATCATACTTTCATATCATACTTTGATATCAAAACCTAAACCTAGACAAAACAAGCTCTCGGCCGCCTCCTCCAAGCCGTGAACATCACCGCCGCCGTCGTGTGGTTTCTTGGTGGTTTAAAGGCCGTCGTCGATCGGTTTTGAACCGAGTTTTGGTTTTTGGTTCAAGAATAAGTCTAGCAACTTGTTCTTGAACATCCCTTCCCGATTTGATCGTGTGGATACCGTAGAGGCAAGACCTTGGAGGTGTTGCTTGTGACTCGGAGTTCGTTGGACTTGGTGCTTCGTGGAATCGGCTCAAACACGCTACAAGGGTGAGACTTTTGTAAATCCTTTATCCGATATGAATCCCTATGTATAGATCCGCGGTTATAGTAATCCAAATTTTAAATTCCGCTAGCGTTCCATGATTGTTGGATTACTAACAGTGGTATCAGAGCCGTGTACAAGGCTCATATCGGATTTATGTGGTTAAATAGTTTAATCATATTTAGATTAATATTGCATGCTATTTAAAACTGTATGAACATATATGATATGTTAATATTAAGTTTGTGAAATTATCATGAAATTATATTTGATATAATTGATGTTTGTTGTATACGATACATGAAGGCGCAAAACCGAGCCCAAAGCATGAGATGGTTCGACCACCACCATCACAAATGACACACGGCTGCCACATGAGGGCTAGGGTTTTTGAACCCTTGGCTCGAGATGGTTTAGTCGTTGTGGCTAATAATTGTGCATGGAAGTGTCGAAACTTGATTAGGGTTTAGAACCCAATGGCTCGTGACGGCTAGCTCATGACGGCTAGGGTTTCGAACCCTAATAGCCGTGCATGGGCTCGGCCATCGTCGCCCTTTGGCTAGGGTTTAGAACCCTTCTCTTGGCTCGAAAATTTGTATTAGCGGCACTTGAATCACGATAAATGATGGGTGACGGCTAGGGCCACATGAGGGCTAGGGTTTTCGAACTCACTGGCTCGAGATGGTCAAGACGCCAACGTCATGAATCGTGCATGAAAGGCCGAGAACTATAACAAAGGTTTCGAACCATGGTGGCTCGTGACGGCTAGGGTTTCGAACCCTAGCAGCCAAGATTGGCTCACGGCCGCCACCGTCCAAAGGTGTTAGGGTCTCGGACCCTCGAGCTTGGGCCGTGGTTTTGGGCTAAGTTTCCATGACATGTGATGTCCCGAGCGTACGATAATTTTTCAAAAATTATTTTACAGTTTTAATTAGAATTAAAATTTAAATTGTTTAGAATTTAATTAATTAAGTGTTAAAGCATGTTTTATGTGTTGTTTGAGCATGGTGCATGGTTATAGCCCTTTGACCTATTAGATAGGATTTGTGAATGTTTGTAATTTATAATACGACTTGCGTGTCGTGCCTTCTCTATTTTATTCTAAATGTAATCCCTCCCCTATGTTCCCCTCGAATGTGAATCGAGGAATTCTATATCTTGTAAATAGTGTAGTTTATTTTATTGATGGTGATCAATGAAGATGGAGCATCGTGCCGGGATGAGGAGGCCATTCACAAATTGGAGCCAAAGGAAGGTGCTTGTGAAGTTACCTTAGGTTGACTCTTAGGATTTTCTCATTGGCTTGAGAAAATCGTTAGTAGGGGCTATAATCATGTCACGTTTAATTATGTATGTTGATGCATGATTTATCTTATGCTTTAGATTGATAATTGTATTACACATATATGTAGATATGTATACAACTATATGTAGTGGACGTATTTTAAATTATCAAACTAATCATGAGATCAATAAATCCCTCTAAAATATTAAGTTTTAGATGCCTTCCAAAATTAAAATTACTCGTCAAAAACTTCGATTGTACATGTGTGGGTTTGCCAAAGCAAAGCACCGTGGCAATCTTAGTAAGGCGCGAAAGGATAAAAGTGATATCCGTTATACTTTAAATTGGGTACGACTTAACTAGGTTATCTCAATAGGATTGGGAACCTAGAGGCATGTGTTGGATAATAATTCATTTGATGAATTGAACAAAGCGTTGTTCGTCCAACTATCCAAGAATTATATGTGATATAATTGACAAAGTGTTGTCTACCTAAATAACCGAGTCTTGGGTGATTAGCCAAAGCTAACTCAAGATTAGGCGAAATATGGATCTTGGCCCACTAAAGGTTTTGAGGGTTGATATTTTTTTTAACAAAATAGTGGGAGCATCATTTAATGTAAGACCATGTTAAATGATTAAATCATAAACTTATTTTGCATATATTGTAGATATCCATGGCAACTAACAACGTAACAAGCACTTTATCACTGCGATCGGTCCTTGAGAAGGACAAATTAAATGGGACAAATTTCCTAGACTGGCATAGGAACTTGAGGATAGTCCTCAAACAAGAAAAGAAACAATATGTCCTAGACGAACCCTTACCTGCTGAGGAACCTCCCCTAACGGCTACAAGAGCCGAAAAAGATGCTTACAAGAAGCATCAAAGTGACGCACTTGATGTTTGGTGCCTTATGCTTGCCACCATGAACTCTGAGCTTCAGAAGCAACATGAGGAAATGGAGGCGTTTGATATGATCGAGTATCTTAAGCAACTGTACCAACAACAAGCAAGACAAGAGAGGTATGACGTCTCTAAGGCGTTATTCCAGTGTAGAATGGTAGAAGGAAGTCTGGTTGGAACTCATGTACTCAAGATGATTGGGTATATTGAGAATCTGGAGAAGCTGGGTTTTCCTTTGGACAAAGAGTTGGCCACTGACGTGATCTTGCAATCGTTGCCTGAAAGCTTCAGTCAATTTGTCTTAAATTACAATATGATTGAAATTGAGAAGACACTACCACATTTACTTGGCATGCTTAGAACTTTTGAAGCTAATAGCAAGAAGTCTAAACCTACAAAAGTTCTTATTGTGAATAAGAACAAAGGAAAGACTAAAGCTAAGAACTTCAAGAAGAACAAGAAGGTCTTTGTTAAATCTAAGCCAAAGTTATCTGCACTGAAACCAATGGGAGGGATAGCGAAGGAAGGGAACTGTTTCCATTACGGTGAGACCGGCCATTGGAAAAGAAACTGCAAAGTATATCTGGAGGATCTAAAGAAAGGAAGTGTGACTTCCACTTCAGGTATTTTTGTTATAGAAGTCAATTTATCTACTTCTTCATCATGGGTATTAGATACTGGATGTGGATCTCACATTTGTGTAAATGTGCAGGACCTCAAAAAGAGTAGATTGTTGGCAAAAGGCGAATTTGATCTCCGAGTTGGAAATGGAGCAAGAGTTGCTGCATTAGCTATAGGAGATTATTATTTATCTTTGCCTTCTGGTTTATCATTGATTTTAAAAGACTGTTATTTTGTGCCATCCATTACCAAAAACATAATTTCTATTTCTTGTTTAGACAAGTGTGGGTTTTCATTTATAATAAAGGACAACTGTTGTTCTATTTATTTAAATGATATGTTTTATGCTAGTGCACAAATGGTGAATGGTCTTTATTTATTAAATCTTGATATGCCCATCTATAACATAAATACTAAAAGGATTAAAAATAATGATTGTAATCCGACTTATCTCTGGCATTGTCGCTTGGGCCACATAAACGAGAACCACATATCTAAACTTCATAAGGATGGAGTATTAGATTCATTTGATTTTGAATCATATGAAACATGTGAATCTTGTTTAATGGGCAAGATGACTAAAGCCCCTTTCAAGGGACATGTTGAAAGGGCAAATGTTTTATTGGGACTAATACATAGTGATGTATGTGGACCAATAAGTACACAAGCTAGAGGTGATTTTCAATACTTCGTTACATTTACTGATGACCTCAGTAGATATGGGTACATGTACCTAATGAAGCATAAGCATGAAACCTTTGAAAAGTTCAAAGATTTCAAGAATGAAGTACAAAACCAACTTGGCAAAAGTATCAAAATCCTTCGATCAGATCGAGGAGGTGAATACTTAAGCCAAGAGTTTCATGACTATCTAAAGGAGTGTGGAATAGTCCCACAACTCACTCCTCCGTATACTCCACAATGGAATGGTGTATCCGAGAGGAGAAATCGAACATTGTTAGACATGGTTAGATCAATGATGAGTCATGCAGATCTTCCGATATCGTTTTGGGGACACGCTCTAGAAACAGCGATTTTCTTACTGAACCGTGTTCCATCTAAATCAGTGGAAAAGACACCATATGAGATATGGACTGGGAAGCGTCCTAGTATGTCTTTTATGAAGATTTGGGGTTGTGAGGCTTTCGTTAGACGTCACGCCACTAACAAACTTGGACCCAAATCTGATAAGTGTTTATTTGTGGGGTATCCTAAGGAAACGAAAGGATACTATTTCTATTATCCCACCGAGAACAAAGTAGTTGTTGCTCGGACTGGTGTATTTCTTGAAAGAGAATTTATTTCTAGAAAAACCAGTGGGAGAAAAATAGAACTTAGTGAAGTGAAGTTCAACCACAAGAAAACACTGAACTTGAGATTGAGATGGAAACAGAGCAGGCACCGCAAACTGTTGTGGAAAAAGTACCTGCTCAAGAGACACAAGCCCAGCGTAGGTCTGTAAGAGAACACCGGGAGCCACAGAGATATGTATTTCTTGTGACTCAACAAGGTGACTTACTACTTATTGATGAAGATGAGCCGTCATCTTATCAACAAGCTATAATGGGCACTGATTCTGAGAAATGGCAAGAGGCCATGAAATCTGAGATGGAATCCATGTATGCAAACCAAGTATGGACTTTGGTTGATCCACCTGAAGGGGTACGACCCATAGGGTGCAAATGGATTTTCAAGAAAAAGACAGATATGGATGGTAATGTACAAACCTATAAAGGTCGGCTGGTTGCAAAAGGATTCAAACAAATTCATGGTATTGACTATGATGAAACCTTTTCACCAGTGGCCATGGTTAAATCCATAAGGATCTTACTTGCAATAGCTGCATTTCATGATTATGAAATCTGGCAGATGGATGTCAAAACAGCTTTCCTTAATGGAAATCTGCTCGAGGATGTGTACATGACACAGCCCGAGGGTTTTGTCGATCCAAAGGATGCTGGAAAGATATGCAAGCTACAATGATCCATTTATGGATTGAAGCAAGCTTCTCGGAGTTGGAATCTTCGTTTTGATGATGCAATCAAAGAGTTTGGTTTTATCATAAACGTAGATGAACCTTGTGTCTACAAGAAGGTCAGTGGGAGCATAATCATTTTCTTAGTGTTGTATGTAGATGACATACTTCTTATTGGGAATGATATCCCTGCCTTACAATCTGTAAAGATTTGGCTAGGGAAATGCTTTTCGATGAAAGACTTGGGAGAAGCCACCTATGTATTAGGAATCAAGATCTATAGAGATAGATCAAGAAGGCTTCTCGGCCTAAGTCAAAGTACATACATAGACAAAGTACTTAAAAGGTTTAGCATGGAAGAATCAAAGAAAGGATTCGTGCCTATGACACATGGTATATATATCTCGAAGGAACAGTGTCCTTCAACACCAGATGAGAGACAACGCATGAGTAAGATTCCATATGCGTCAGCTATTGGATCTATCATGTATGCCATGATATGTACTCGTCCCGATGTATCGTATGCTTTGAGCATGACGAGCAGATATCAAGTTGATCCAGGTGAAGGTCACTGGTTGCTGTCAAGAATATCCTGAAGTACTTGAGAAGAACTAATGATACATTCTTGATTTATGGAGGTGAGGAAGAGCTCAATGTAATTGGTTACACTGATGCAAGCTTCCAAACTGACAAAGATGATTTTCGATCGCAATCTGGATATGTGTATTGCCTAAATGGAGGTACTGTGAGCTGGAAGAGTTCAAAGCAAGAAACAGTAGCCGACTCTACAACGGAAGCTGAGTATATTGCTGCCTCGGATGCAGCAAAGGAAGCTGTTTGGATTAGGAAGTTCATTTCTGAACTTGGAGTGGTGTCTAGCATTAAAGATCCGATAGAACTCTATTGTGACAACAATGGAGCGATCGCATTGGCTAAGGAACCTAGATCTCACCAAAGATCCAAGCACATACTTAGGCGTTTCCATTTCATTCGAGAAATCGTTGAAAGGGGAGATGTTAAAATATGCAAAGTACCAACAGATGATAATGTATCTGACCCATTGACGAAGCCACTGTCACAGCAGAAGCATGATCATCATACTAGATCTCTAGGCATTAGGTATATGTCTGAGTGGTCTTAGTGCAAGTGGGAGATTTGTTGGGATATGCCCTAAGACAAGTCATTAGATGATTGTTTTGACATACAATATTTATGATTTTATGAATGACAATTCATTATTATATATTATTCTTTTAACTGTGCAATGTGAATTAATATATATGTTAATGTCCTTAGAATAATATTGTATTATTCTTAAAGATGTCCCTAGTCAAGTATTATCATGAATAGGGATAATGATAATACGTAGAGACTAGTATGTGTTGATTGATGAACTGTTCATTGATATGAGATATCAAATCAACACATGGGTACATGTTAGAGAACGATGTACTGGACAGACCCACCATGAGAATGCAACATGGATAGTTATATGATCGTCATATGCAATTCTCATAGTGATAATAATGTATGTAATCCTTACGACTTGTGATCATCAGAGATCCCAACATAAGGAGTAATGTATCTTGATATCGTCAAACGTTACCCGTAACAGGGTAAACTATAAAGGCGACTATTGGATACACTACGAATTATGTAGAGGGATGTTGACCGATCGAGATAGGATTTTTCCCTCCTATATAACATGAGATGTGTTTGGCCCTTGATCAAGTGAGAACTAAAATGCATGGTCATGCTCGAATGAGTCGATATGAGATATCGAGCTTATTCGTTTATTCTAGTTCTACTTGGGGTTCAAGAAATAAAGATTGAATATACGAGTATGACTATTCCATGACTCGTGTTCAATCTAAACACAAAGGACAAAGGGATTAAGTTACATGGTTAATATTATCACAAGTTCTAAAGGTTATGTCGAGTCATTGACATTCTTGTAATTTGGGTAGCCTTGATGTGTTGCTAGACACAGCTCTTTGCTTGTAACGTAAAATGAGATTTTATGTCACTGCCAACATTACAAGATCCTATCGGGTTGCACAAAAGATTAAATCGATAAGGGAAATTAAATTCATGGGATGAATTAAATAATTAAGAAGAGTCTTAATTAAATGATTATAAGGATTTAATTAAATCATGGGTTTGGGTCCATGAGACTTTAAGAAAGTCTTGAACCTTAATTAAAGTCTTATAATATAAATATAAGGTTTTGATTAATTGTTAATCATACTTTCATATCATACTTTGATATCAAAACCTAAACCTAGACAAAACAAGCTCTCGGCCGCCTCCTCCAAGCCGTGAACATCACCGTCGCTGATGTGACTAGAAATAGACACATCTATTGCACTTAATTGTCTACGATTTGGTATATTTTGATGGATAAATTGATACATATGCTACCTAATCGTATATTTGTGTAAATGTAGGGAAAGGTGAAGAAATCAAGCTAAAATGATGAAAGAAGCAATAAAGTTGAAGAAAAGAGGAAAAAAACCGGAATCAAAGACACATGTTGCTCCTTTCTCCTCAAATTTCTATGTATTCCAGCCAAGTTTTGGGAATGTGGTCCATATAAAAGTTGTAGAACTTTGAGTTATCTTCGCGTGGACAGCTGACTCGTCGAATTCGGAGTTCGTATGTGAAAGTTATGGCCAAAATACAAAACTCGCCAGAAAAATGATGGACAGGCGTAATTACGCCATTCACAGGCGTAATTACGCCAACGCTACGGCATGTCTAGGCGTAGCTACGCCATTATACGCGTAATTACGCCTGAAGACTTTTGGAAAATTAAAAAACTTGATTTCTTTCCTTCCCACATGGATTCTAACCTACTCCATCAGCCTCCCAATACATATATACTCGAAATTCAGACCTTTTAACCATCTAGATAGTTAGGGTAGAGTAGTTTAGGATAGTTTTATATTTTCTTTTCAATTTTGTTGAAGAACGGCTACGAAGATCGAAGCGAAGGCGGGATTGACACCTCGACGAGCGGAGATCGGATTAGTTTTCTTTCCCTTGTTTTTATTTATAGTTTTGTTTTAATTATGTGTAGCTAGTCTTAATTCTTGGTTGAGGAAGACAAAACCTTGGATTTATTTATCTTGGGGAGATTCGTACGCTTTTGTTTATCGATTTTATTGAATTCATTGTTTTTCTGATTTTGTTGATATGATTGATGTTTGTTTATTGGATTGACAACCTAGTAACTTGCATATAATCTATTGCTAATTGGATATCAAATAAGAGATTGTTTGAGTAATCTAATTGAAGAAGCAACTAAGATCGATAATTGCCTGCTGTTGGTGTTATTAAATTCTTAGGGAAAACCATTGACTAAATTATATAAACCGCTTGTGTTTATGTTGTTTAGATTCATCGCTCACTAGTTTTGAATGATGTCATGATTTTAATCTTGAATATGCATATAGAGATTGATTGATTGGTGAAAGTTAAATTAGAACGCTTGTTATAATTGACTATGAATAAGGTGAGGGAGGAATTAGATTTCCAATTGATGAATATTCAAGTAAAATTGAGTCTTTTGTAAATCGATGAAATAGATGATAATATCCAAGGTAGAGTCGACCGATACCAAGAATCGCTTTCATTAGTTAATCTTTAGTTTTAATTTTAATTAGTATAATTCAACCTAACAACCCCATCCTTTATTATTCTTTTGTTTGATTTTCATTAACACAAAGATTCACACCTCCTCGTGGGATCGATCCCTACTCACGCTACTACATTATTGTTATCAATCTTGAGGATTGAGTGGGGTTAATTTGGGCGTACACGATAAGCGCTACCAAATTTTGGCGCCGTTGCCGGGGAGGCGTTGTATATTTTTGTGTTAATATTTTCTGTTTTTTTTTCTCTATTTCGTTTTATTTCTTTCTTTCCCCCACACCGCTACTCTTGTTTGTTCGTGCTTACAGGTTGATTTCTTAAAAATTGGATCTTTTCATGGAGGACTATAGGCGACTAGACGAATTGGCGTATCTTGTGCACCAACTTGGCGTAGGGAGTGGACAAAGAACATACAACTCAAGTTGGAGTGATCATCCCAATCTCAACTATGACAATCAATGGATGAGCCCACCTCCACCTTACATGCAGTCCTATCTACCGCCATACATACCACAATATTCGCCATGGCCGCAACAACCTCAATATCATACCCCTGGTGAGTCTTTAGAGGATCTTCTTTCAAAACTTAATGATAGTACTTTGCAATTTCAACAGGAATTCAGGGCTACCACTCAGAATTTGGGTAACCAAATGGAGCAAATAATAAGATCAGCCGATCGGATAGCAGCACAAAAGGAGACCATGATTGCATTCGAATCATGGAGTGATGAAGAAGAGGAGACTATGGAGAAGGTGGTACTGATGCCACCCGAGCTAGAAGTGGAGATACATGTGCCAATAGAAGAAAAGGAGCTTGTATATCCTACAACTCCGCAAGGTAAGTTTCCAACTGAGAGCTATGTTGAATACTTAGATGAATCAAGTGATGTGGAAGAGGAGTCGGCGATAGAGTACTGTGTTGAAATGGATCCTTGGGACTATTTTTTCGAAGACAACACCTTGGACAGTGGCAAAGAGGTAGAAACTCCAGAAACGATGGTACTGATGCCATCAATACTTGAAGAACAAACAGAGGTCGATGTGGATAACAAGGAATCTTACCAGAATGAGATTCCCAAAGGCGAGCATAGGGGACGACAAGTTAAAGGATGCCATGAGGTAGATCTTGATCGACCTCAACTGACTTCTTTGGAGGAAGGCGACATAGTGAAAAGACAAAAACCCTCCAAGAGGTTCAAGGCAAATAGGCATCGTCTTAAGCGAGAAGATTGGCGTCGGGCCACCGACATTAAACAGAGGCGCTGCTTGGGAGGCAACCCAAGGGGAGTTAGTTTCCTTTCTCCCTTTTACTTTTATTTTTTATTGCTTTAGTAGTTAGAATTTTCTCTTTTCTTGTATTTTTGCCTTACATTGGGGACAATGTAAGATTTAAGTATGGGGGAGGGATTAGTGGTGTGTTATTGCTTTTATATTACAAAAATAAAAATAAAAAAAAAATCAAAAAATTTAAAATTTTGAGCTCATAAGTAATGAACACATGCTTAGATTCACTAGCCCATGATGAAACCTAATTGATATCATGCATGCTTTTGAACATAGGTGAATTGTTAACCTTGGAACACTTTGAACTCTAATGCAAAGTGTACTTTAACATAGTAGTTGAATATTTTGAGCACATTATTGTCATGACTTGTGAAGTGTGCATAGCTTAGTGAAGATTGTGTGAACTTTGTAATAGTCTTAAGAAGTCTCTAATACATGCTAGAACTTAACTACATGCTCTTTGAGGCGTATGTCTAGACTACTTGCAAACATGAAAGTGATATAGGCAATCTTTGATGCGTTTGTGCCTTTCAAGCCTACCATGTAAACAAAATCAATCTCTAGTACCCTTTTTGAGCTTTAATGCAAAAGAATGGTAGTATGCTAAGCATACTAATGACCCCCATTCAACATTCATTGACTAGCTTATCATCCTACCCTTTTAGCCTAAATATGATTTCAATCCATACCTTTTAAGGGAGTATGGTGTATTTCATTCAAATACACTTGGGAATCATTGAAGTATATTTTTGAACTTTATTGTCAAAAGAATGAAATACATGAAAGAAAAGGAATGCCTTGAGGAAATAGATAAAAATATGACTCCAAGGGGAGCCAAGGCACAAAAGAAGAAAAATGTTGAAACAAAAGTTGAAAAATTCAAGGAAGAAGAGAAGCTTTTAGTGTGCATATCATCATACTCTCTTACTTGATATATCCTTACCTTTCTTTCATAAGCCGATACCTAGGCCAAGCTACAAGCTAATAAAGAACTACTTGATTTATGTTTGCAAAGTGGCTAAGATAGTGGAGAAGAGTGTGCAAGTGAGCTTATACTTGTGTTAGTGTATGACTTGAACTATTGTGGGTTTACTTCTTTTGGATCTATAATTTGTACATGACACTTGTTTATGACCACCCACACACGTTCACTACTTTGTTGGGTACGAATTGTTTAGGGATTGAACTTGTTCCATTATTAACTTTTCACCGCCTTTCATTACTATGCATGTTTAAAATTGTTGAGGCATAAAAGTGAGAACAAGTTAGTTTGTTATGAACCTATGAGCCAAAGTAAAAAGATTATAGTTTTGTCTGATTTACTCGAGGTCGAGTAAAGTTTAAGTATGGGGGTGTTTGATGTGACTAGAAATAGACACATCTATTGCACTTAATTGTCTACGATTTGGTATATTTTGATGGATAAATTGATACATATGCTACCTAATCGTATATTTGTGTAAATGTAGGGAAAGGTGAAGAAATCAAGCTAAAATGATGAAAGAAGCAATAAAGTTGAAGAAAAGAGGAAAAAACCGGAATCAAAGACACATGTTGCTCCTTTCTCCTCAAATTTCTATGTATTCCAGCCAAGTTTTGGGAATGTGGTCCATATAAAAGTTGTAGAACTTTGAGTTATCTTCGCGTGGACAGCTGACTCGTCGAATTCGGAGTTCGTATGTGAAAGTTATGGCCAAAATACAAAACTCGCCAGAAAAATGATGGACAGGCGTAATTACGCCATTCACAGGCGTAATTACGCCAACGCTACGGCATGTCTAGGCGTAGCTACGCCATTATACGCGTAATTACGCCTGAAGACTTTTGGAAAATTAAAAAACTTGATTTCTTTCCTTCCCACATGGATTCTAACCTACTCCATCAGCCTCCCAATACATATATACTCGAAATTCAGACCTTTTAACCATCTAGATAGTTAGGGTAGAGTAGTTTAGGATAGTTTTATATTTTCTTTTCAATTTTGTTGAAGAACGGCTACGAAGATCGAAGCGAAGGCGGGATTGACACCTCGACGAGCGGAGATCGGATTAGTTTTCTTTCCCTTGTTTTTATTTATAGTTTTGTTTTAATTATGTGTAGCTAGTCTTAATTCTTGGTTGAGGAAGACAAAACCTTGGATTTATTTATCTTGGGGAGATTCGTACGCTTTTGTTTATCGATTTTATTGAATTCATTGTTTTTCTGATTTTGTTGATATGATTGATGTTTGTTTATTGGATTGACAACCTAGTAACTTGCATATAATCTATTGCTAATTGGATATCAAATAAGAGATTGTTTGAGTAATCTAATTGAAGAAGCAACTAAGATCGATAATTGCCTGCTGTTGGTGTTATTAAATTCTTAGGGAAAACCATTGACTAAATTATATAAACCGCTTGTGTTTATGTTGTTTAGATTCATCGCTCACTAGTTTTGAATGATGTCATGATTTTAATCTTGAATATGCATATAGAGATTGATTGATTGGTGAAAGTTAAATTAGAACGCTTGTTATAATTGACTATGAATAAGGTGAGGGAGGAATTAGATTTCCAATTGATGAATATTCAAGTAAAATTGAGTCTTTTGTGAATCGATGAAATAGATGATAATATCCAAGGTAGAGTCGACCGATACCAAGAATCGCTTTCATTAGTTAATCTTTAGTTTTAATTTTAATTAGTATAATTCAACCTAACAACCCCATCCTTTATTATTCTTTTGTTTTGATTTTCATTAACACAAAGATTCACACCTCCTCGTGGGATCGATCCCTACTCACGCTACTACATTATTGTTATCAATCTTGAGGATTGAGTGGGGTTAATTTGGGCGTACACGATAAGCGCTACCAGTCGCCGCCGTGGTTTCTTGGTGGTTTAAAGGCGGTCGTCGATCGGTTTTGAACCGAGTTTTGGTTTTTGGTTCAAGAATAAGTCTAGCAACTTGTTCTTGAACATCCCTTCCCGATTTGATCGTGTGGATACCATAGAGGCAAGACCTTGGAGGTGTTGCTTGTGACTCGGAGTTCGTTGGACTTGGTGCTTCGTGGAATCGGCTCAAGCACGCTACAAGGGTGAGACTTTTGTAAATCCTTTATCCGATATGAATCCCTATGTATAGATCCGCGGTTTAGTAATCCAAAATTTTAAATTCCGCTGCGTTGTATGCTTGTTGGATTACTTACACCGCCTACATCCAATGGCTTTTACACCATCTGGCAACTGAACCAACTCCCAGACTCCATTATGTGCCATTAAATCTATCTTATCATTCATGGCATCGAACCACAAATTGGATTCATTACTTTCCATTGCTTGTGAAAACGTCTCGAGATCATTCTCAGCTCCAATATTATAGTCAGATTCTTGTAGATACACAATATAATCACTAGGAATTGCTCATCTCCTCATTCTAGTAGACCTTCTCAATGTTGCATCAACATTTTCCTCTAAGACATGATCATGTTGTTCAACAGGGTTCTCGACAGTATCTGGAATCAGTCGATTATCAGGAACTACTAGATCATGATCAACTACTTGTGGAATCTCTAAGACTGGTTCATCAACATGCCTAAGAACTTGAGGGCAGTTGTAAACATCAATCAGTTGATCACTTACAGTGGATGGATGAGCATCATAATGATTTTTTTCAGAACTAATATGCTGAAATCGATCGCTCCCACTAATCAGGTCATTCTCAAGAAATTTTGCATTCCTCGATTCCACAAATTTAGTGATATGAGATGGACAGTAGGATCTATACCCCTTAGACCTTTCGGCATATCCAACGAAATATCCACTAATGGTCCTCGGGTCCAACTTCTTTTCATGTGGATTATAAACTCTTACCTCAGATGGGCATCCCCAAATGCGTATATGTTGCAAACTCGGTTTCCAACCTTTCCATAACTCAAAAAGTGTCTTAGAGACAGCCTTGGTTGGAACTCGGTTTAATATATACGCTGCCGTTTTAAGAGCTTCAATCCACAACGACTTAGGAAGTTTAGAACTACTAAGCATACTACGCACCATGTCTATTAATGTCCGGTTTCTTCTTTCTGCCACACCATTTTGATTCGGAGAACCAGGCATGGTGTATTGGGCAACATTCTCATGCTCCTGAAGAAACTTAGCAAACGGACCATGTGCTTGTCCACTCTCAGTGTATCTACCATAGTACTCACCACATCTATCTGATCTCACAATCTTAATTTGCTTACCGTATTGTTTCTCTACTTCAGCCTTATATGCTTTAAAAGCATCCAACTCTTCATACTTATTATGAAGCAAGTAGAGATACATATATCGTGAATAATCATCAATGAAGGTGATGAAGTATTTCTGACCATACGAATCCATATCAGAAGTACAAATGTCTGTATGTATGATCTCCAATATATCAGAACTCCTCTTAGCACCTTTCTTTGACATGTTAGTCTGCTTACCCTTAATGCAGTCCACACAAGTGTAAAAATCAGATCCAAAGCACTAAGTACTTCATCATTCACTAATCTTTTAATTCTATCAATGGAGATATGTCACAATCTCCGGTGCCACAAAATAGAGGAATTCTCATTCACAACACATCTTTTAATACCAATACTTTGTTGAACATGCATTATAGAATTAGTGGTATCATTTTATAGATTCAATCGAAAAAGACCATCAGACAAAGTACCATTTCCAATAATCTCAGATTTATACAATAAACTAAATGATAAATCTGAAAAATTAAATGAAAATCCAACAGATACTAGTCTTGAAACTGAAATCAAATTTCTAGAAAAATTTGGAATATAAAATATCTTTTCTAAAATCAAAAACGAAACCACTACTTAAAACTAGTTTGCATGTCCCAACATCCTTCACATGTGAGGGCATCTTGTTTCCAGAATAGATGCTCTGCTCACTTCCCAATGGCTTCCTTAGGTTTTGCATTCCCTGCAAGGAATTGGTAACATGGATTGTAGAACCAGAATCAATCCACGATGTGTTATGATTGACATCAATCATATTGGATTCATAACAAACAAATGAGAATTGAGTACCTTTCTTTTCAAGCTACTACTGGAATTTGGGGCAATCTTTCTTAATGTGATCCTTTTCTTACAAAAGAAACACTTGATTTCTTTCTTAATGTCCAGCTGAATAGGCATTTTGCCTTTCCCCTTATGCTTGTGCTAACATTTCTTCCTCGTATGGGTAGCTACATGCACACTTTCAGGTTTCTCCATAGCCAGTCGACCTTCTTCCTGAACACACATGGTCATAAGTTCATTTATTGACCATTTGTCCCTATGTGTGTTGTAGGAAATCTTAAATGGGCCGTATTGGTAAGGCAAAGTGTTCAAAATGTAGTGCACCAGGAAAGTATCAGACATCTCAACCTCAAGTGTCTTAAGCTGAGCTGCTATATCTCTCATGTGCATGATATGCTTACGCACTCCTCTAATACCAGTGAGCTTCATCGATGAAAACTTCAAAATTAAGGTGCTTGCCAATGCCTTATCCGAAGACTGAAATTGAGCATCAATAGCCTTCATCAGATCACGGACATTATTATGCCAATCGACAGAACCCCTGATCCCAGCAGAAATCTTGGTCTTTATGAACATAACACAGAGACGATTATCATCCGGAATGCTGATTTCAGTAATAGCAGGTGGTTCATCTTTACATATAGCATAATCAATATCCATCCAGCCTAAATGGAGAAGAATCTTCTCATTCCACACCTTATAGTTATCACCTTTGAGTTCAGGAACTTCAAATTTCATATCAGATAAATTAACAGGTTGAATAACTGCAAGAAAATCCAAATACATGCTTATATCACAATTTTTGAAGCAAATAACCAAATGACATGTTTTACCCATGTAAATCATGCAATAACATATGAATCGCTGACCCGTGGGCTAAATTTCTAATTCAAATAAATTCATACAACTTTATGATAAAATTATCGAATTATCCGACATTCTTAATACTTGTGGGCAAATTAAGAAAATAATTCAATATCTCATCCTAATTAAACATATTTAATATAATAAAATTTTCTGTGGGATAAATTTCATTAATATAATTAATTACACGTAATGTCTATTTAGCTTTATGTGATGGTAGAGAAAGTAATGCATAATTTAATTTATTAAAGCTGCTGTAGCTACACTTTAATCAATCATATAATGCATATCACATAGACATTTAATCTGAATGCATAAAACTATGCAATAGTTGAATTAATGTAATGCCTATTATACTTTAAGTAATCCACAAAATTAATGTATAGTTTAATCAATTAAAGCTGTTGTGGCTATACTTTAATTAACTGAACTATACGAATCACTTAGACATTTATTATGAATGCATAAAAATATTTTATGCTATATCTTAATTCATATAAATATTGTCTATTGTACTTTATGTATTCATGATTAATGAATAATTTAATCAATTAAAGCTGATGTGGGTATACTTTAATAAATTAAACTATACAAATTACTTAGACATCTTAATTATTTATGCATAAAAATATTTTATGCTTTACATAAATTATGGTGCATTTATCCATAATAAAACAATCAAAATTACACATAAAGATTGCATAAAATAAACTATAAAAATAAAGTAGAATTTTGAATTTCATAATTGCAGCAGAACCAAACAGCCCCTTAAATTAAAATGCCAAATCAAAAAATTTAGCACCAAAAAATGCTAAATTGAACCAACCCTAATTCCCAAAATCACCAAAACCCTAACCCTAACCTAATTCAAAATCACGCCGCCGCCGCCCCTTCCGGCAAAAGCATGGCCTACCAACGTCAGCCCCTCAACCCAGGTCACGGCCGATCAATCCCACACTTTCGCCGGTCACAGAACAGTAGGAATCAGCCATCAATCGCGACTTTCATTTCTATCGCGTAAGCTCGATTTCTGGCAAAAATCCGACCATGTATGGCTCCTCTAGCCGTCGAAAAACGCCTCCTTGCCACGGGTTTTAACCTTATCTCCGCTTTAACGTCGATCCCGTGTCTGAATGGCCAAAATCGAGCCAAAATTGAGCCAAACAGAATGAAACCGCGCGGTATCAAATCGTGATTTTCAAGCCTCTTTTACGATGGTTTTCGGCGACAGAATGCCCGACGTGGTCGCCTCTCATGGTGGTTCGGTTCGTACCTCCAATTGCCGGAATTGGGTTCCAAACGGCGGCCGATTAGATTACACAAGTTTAGGGTTTCTTCAAAAAAATGAATTTTTGAATTTTTGAATTTTAACGAAATTTTCATATCTGATTTGGGGCTTTGTTTCAAAAATTTTGTAAAAAAAAAAAAAAAAATTCATGATACAGATTAAAAGTGCATCAACATAAGTTTTCAGATTTTTGCACAGACCAAAAAATCTCAAACGTATCAAGGCAAAGACAAAACATACTCTGATACCAAATGTTAGAAATTTAACATGAATACTAAATCGATTTTCAATGTACCTAAACATATGGCACACAAAATCGAATATGCGGAAATAAAAATTCATGATCAGCGTTACCTCCAGCCATTGATACGCAGTTTGATCCAGACAGATCTAAAGAACTGAGTCGCAAGAGGCGCTTCTAAACCTTATGCAATTCTAATAGATGATGTATTTTATGAAGTGAATTCCTTGGCTTAGGGACCCCCGCAGTGTCCTTTATATATAAGTCTTGCCATCAAAGACTTAGAGTTTGACACAGTTACTCCACTTAAAAGATAGTGGGTGGTTATCCAGATAGTGCGCAATCTTCTGGATTAAATATCCTTGATGTTATCTTAATAATATATTAACCAAATAATATTAATTATTAACAAACTATCCACATTCAAACTGTAAAGGATCACCCGAAAAAACGAGCAGTACCATCAAGAATGTTTCATTGCATAAGCTGTCTTGTTTTAAGTCAACTCTAAAGATCATACCAGATCAGACATTGAAACGACTCGTCTTGGATTCCCTTTTTCGCGATCTATTCGTTCGTGGGCCAGTTCGGTATCATGCAATATTGATTATATGAGAATCAACTGTAGGCAAACAGAAGGATTCCAGCCGGGGCTCGGTTAAATCCACCACTTCATCATCTTGTAAGCGCCAACTTCTTGATTTTGAAGTCAGAAGCATCAGTTCATCAATATCAGTGGATAGATTTTCTGTCTCGTTCTCATTCTTTAAACAGTAAAAATCAATGCCAGGATTTGAGGGTAGCGAGATTCTAGCGGGTTTTTCGGATGTAATTTGCTTTATTTCCTCAGCTTCCAAGGTGTCGAAAGAATCGTCTCCATGTATCTTCGGATTTCCAGGACCCCACCTTGCCTGAAAAAGGACACAAACAGGCCAAATGTGTGAAGAGTGTTATCTTTTAAAGTTACTAATGTACTTTAAAAGAGTGATTTGCTTCAAAAATTACCTGAAAAACTTGAACCGACAAGTTCCTCCGTTTAGCTTTCTCTGGTACAATAGTCGATAGAATTTGAACAACCTCTCTCATGCTGGGACGAGAATCAGGATCCAATAATAGGCACTCCTTTGCTAAGTAGGCCATTACCTGCATCTCTTCTTCTTGAAAATTTCCTTTCAGACGTGGATCAGGCAATTCAGAAATCACTTGCTTATGATCGTGCAAAAGTGGTGTTGCCTGTGACGATTTAACACAAAATTTAATGAGAATTTCAAGCTCGCAAATCACTGTTTCTTGAATGGATAAAGGTACCAGTTGAAGAAGTAGAATTTTCGGCATTTATTTAACGTAACAGAATCAACATAGGCTGCGGTTTTGATAATAGTTTTATGCAAGATTCCTTCAGAAAAAAATATTAGAAGCACGGATTGACATACCCATATTACTAAACTTTCTTCCCCTTTGTTGGGCAACATGTGGATAGCCTTCCGACCAGTGATTAGTTCAAGAAGAACAACACCAAAACTGAAGACGTCAGATTTTAACGAGGCTCTTCCGACGATAGCATATTCAGGTGCAAAGTAACCAAACGTGCCTTGCATTCTAGCCGGCGAACTGGGACAGCTGACAATGCCATCTTTTTGTATGTGTTTGGCCATTCCGAGATCAGTAATCTGCATTAGAAGATATAAATTTAAATGTCTATATTTTAGTCCCACATATTTATTTACATATTTCTTTAACTTTATTCACTATAGGAATATTTCCATATACCATGGCTCTCCAATTCTCATCCAAGAGGATGTTTGTGGATTTAACATCTCTGTGCAAAATTCTAGGCGCGGCCGCTTCATGGAGATATTCGAGGCCACGTGCAGCTCCAAGAGCTATTGCAACTCGAGTATTCCATTCAAGATGCTGCCCTGAATTGCCATCCAAACACTCCCTCAGATTACCGTTAGGAATATAATCAAATACCAGAAGCCTCTCAGCCCGTTTTCCTTGGTGTTCTGAGCAATAACCGAGTAAAGGAACCACATGACAGTGATGAAGTCTTGATATCAGTTCTATCTGAGTCCACAGAAAAGGTAATATTTATGACATTTTCTTTTGTTTAATAATTAAGATCGTACTTTGTTTGTTGGGGCAGTACCTCAGTCAAGAAAACATGTTCTGCATCAGGGTCACCTTGAATTTTCATTCTCTTAATCGCAACGGTCCTACCATCTCTTAGAGTACCATGGTAGACATGGCTGCTTCCCCCAACTCCAATCAAATTAGTATCAGAGAATCGGTTAGTTGCATTTTCCAGTTCCGAATATGAATATTGTATTATCGATCCACGTAAGGCTCCAATTTTGCTTCTAAACAGTATGGATGTCTTCGGAATGCATCCTTTAAGTCAGCACACAGTAAAAACATTCAAGAATCAACCTTATTTTAGTTAATAAGTTAATCATTTGATAACCACAAAAATAAGCGCGTAGATTTTGTCAAAAAAATTGACTAATCAAAGGTTTGAGAGAAGAATCTTAATAACCTTTGTATACTGAAGAAGAATCTTGGCTTATCAAGCTGGAAGCACTGCTGAAGCTTGTTGGTCTATCTAACGAGAATAAAGGCCACTGAACATAATTTTTATCCTTAATATAGAAATACCATAGCACTGAACCAATAAATGCTAGTGCTGTGAGGACTACACATAGCAAGAGGATTATTGCCACAATTTTTCTGAACATGTGCTGCTTTGATGGCTGTAACTCCGTTAAAGTCCCTATAAAAATGTGACAACGAAGTACATAAGCATATATTGTCAAACCAATTCATATACAGCCATGGTGCAAATGAACTTTCAAACTTTAAAAAAACAAATATTGTTATATCTGTTGCTCACGAATTAGGCCAAACCGGGAAGTGATGTGATTAACCCTTTTGAACTGATCATTTCACACCAAATGGTCAGTTTTTTGAAGGTCGTAAACTTGTTAACTTACAGGTGGGGGGGTATTTTAATTCCAGAGGGAAGCTCTCGTTGATAGATCCAAACTTTGAGGAAGTAGATGTAATTAACCTCCACAGATAGTCACATATTAGTCAAGAATTGCACTAGCCTAGTAATCGGGATTTCCTAAATGAATCTATCGTGAAGGAAAACAGTTGATGAAAATAGTAAAGCGATGTATCTGTGATTATGCTTCAAATTATCACTCATTCTATGACATGAATCAAGCAAGAGAGGTTAATTAGGTCGATCGTAATAGTTTAAATTCTTGATTCATAACAGGTTTTGAAACCTTGAAAGATTTACCAGAATTGCAATTGCACGCAGAAAAACAATTGTTGTTGTTATCTACACCAGCCAGTTTAGGCAAACCATCAGCAGCACAAAGGCATGTCCACCTGTTTTCACTCGATCCTCCTGCATCTATATACCAAATTGAAATCATGTCAATGGTGTTTTCTTGAAAAATATATTCATATAGGAAAATAGAGAAATGGTGCCTGGACTACAATCACAGGATGAGGAGCAGTTTCTTGAGATAAAGTTCGAGTTTCCTTGATGTGCAAGAGAACATGTGCATATCCAACCGTTTGTTTCAGACTTTGTCGACACTCCGTCTGAAAATGGTAAAAGGAATGTAAGTGTTACATAGGCTGAAGTAATATTTTGCTGTGATCCCTTCAATGGAATTTCTAAGAAATGAAACACTGAGCACCTTATATTATAGTGGGCTAGCAGGGATGTTGTCTCTCTCCCTCCCTAATTTTTCGATGGAGATGTGTAATTTTCCTATTCTATAAGTATATATAAATAGATTTTTCCTTCCACCTATATTATAAAGCAATTTTGGTTTTCAGTTCAACATCCACAATTAATTTTTTTAGTTCCACCACTGCTACTGTACATTGCATTCTAATAGTTCAAATCATTAATAACACATTCTATGTAGACTTCGTTTAAGTAAATATATGAGAAAGGTCGGGTTTAGTTTCCTAATCTCTGAACACCAAATATTTATAGATAAAGGTTAACAAATGACAAGGGTGTTACAGACCACAGATAATATGCGGAATCCAGATCACGGTAATGATGAAAAGAAGCGCGGTTTCTGCTTGAAGCCTCATCTGTTTTTACCCAAATTGTATACTGAAAAAAAAAAAACAGCATGGATAATTGGATGTCAGAAATGGTTTTAAGTGTGCCAACCTGAAAAAAGAGCAAACTCTTAAGCAGGAACTAACTCAGAAAATAATAACAAAGAAGATTACTTAAAGGATATTGCTTTCTTGTAATTTAAATGGCGGAAAGGAAACTCACCTCATTTGCTACACTTTAAACAGCAGCTTAGGAAGAATATTTGTTTGAAATCCATTGAAAAATCTTGCCTCTACTCGAAAGCAAAAGAACCAACTTTTCCAACAGATACCTGATAAGATGACAAGTAGAGCAACTGTTACGAAAATGTTGCACAAATAAGTTCATCGAGAATCGGTACAGCCAGCAAGATAACAAGATTTATGCCAGCCATTGTGAGATTTTGATGATTCATCTGCACAACTTTATCAAGATAGCGCGTGAATATTCGGTTAATGAGTATTAAGCAACATACTTCGAGACAGAGGTCTTATAGTAAATCGACTAAAAGAGAGAAAACTAAGTCACGAAGCATTAACAGACACAATTGATAACTTTTAAAGCAACTACATTTTTTGGATTCTAGATTCTATACCAGAGTGGACTCTACAAGAAAGGCAGCACAAGAAGGAACATGCTGAAACATTGATCACATAATAATTTGAGGGATCAAATGGCATGATCCAATAAGAAACTTTGAAAGCTATTTAAAGCAAAATAAATATTGTCCTTGTTAACTGATATCTCAAGCTTCAAGCATTAAAAACAAGTGAAAGCAATAGCACAACCAAATCAACTGACAGCTTAGATTAGTCATAAATATAGGAGAGACACCTAGAAAAATCAATAAAAAGACGTGGATTCTGTAGGAGTTCAATCCAGAAGCCAAAAAAAGATTCAATAAAAAAAAGTAAAATATGGCCACATCAACAATTTTGAAAGGTACGGTTTCCAAATCAGAAAGAGACATCTTAACGGTATAGCAATAAATCAAACCAATAAAAATACAATGAATTTAGTGAAGTGAGAACCAAATTCTTGGTGGCTTTAATTAAATTAATGTTCTTAATTCCCATGTCTATGATAAAGTAAGGCAAAGAATACAGATTTATGAATGGTCCAACATGTGTAGATTAATACAAAACCAACGATTCGAGAAACTTTGCTTACAAGGCATTTTAGGGAAGGTGCATCCCTTGTTCTTAATTATGTCTGCCCCACTATTCTCGATAGCCGTTGTCGGTCTATTTGAGAATTCAAGGCATTTTGTCTTCCTATCGTTTTTTCCATTGGAAAAAAATTCTCAAGGCTTCCGGACAAAATTGAAAAAAATGAATCATGAATGGAGATACAATATCAATTAATCAGGGATATGGGTAATAGAATGAATCCGCTTACTGAGTGTTAAATTTCAAACAGAAAATGCTACAGTATCTTCTAACAACTTTGTTTCAGTTTGATTAATAAATTGGCTAAGCCCACTTCAAATTTTAAACTACATATATAACAAAAAACGAGGAAATAAATAATTAGAACTAATTAAACTTACCGGAAACAAAAAATGGCCAAGAAAATGAAATCTTTGCTGAATCAACAACTTAACGGTAGTGAAGAACAAAATCCTATCTGCAAAATCTAATTTCTCGAAATTGCATTCATGGTTCGCTCTGAGAACCAGATTCGAGCTTTGATCTTATTAAAATCACTGAAACCCAGGAATTTGAAAGCGAAAACACAGCTTATTAAATGCAGATACGTGAATAATTTATCCTCTTTTACATAACCCGAGACTCAGCTAAAACATGCGACTTCAATGGCGGATATTGAATTTATTGATTGAAAATGTAACGCTCCCTAGTAAATTCTTTCGTGAACTGGGAGAAGTGAGCACAGATGCCAATGCAGAACGGGAATTTTTAAGGTAGAATGGCTACTGCCACGTCAGATTTCATGTGCATCAAGATTCAAGGGTCATTTTTGTTTTTTGGATGATAGCGAACTCGTGGTCGTAGGCTGACGTAAATCATGTTAATCAGGTATTAAGCAAATCTGGTGTGAGCCTTTGAGGGTTCAGACAAAGAAAATTTTGATAATAAAAATCGAATTTATAATTTTATGATCTCGAACTCACTTTATTTCACCAATTCGAGTTATAAGATCATTCTTTCTTGATCGGCTACGGTGGAGCAGTTAATGGTTAAGTGGCACGCGTCACGTTACAATTGGCTCCAGTTCTAGTATTGTCCTCTTTTTCAAATTGAGCCTACGGTTTGTTTCCTTTTTCTCCTTCTAGACTTTTATTTTATCATAAATATTATTCTTGAAGCTTTTCTTTTCTTTCCTCTCTCTTTTTTAATTTTCATTTAAAGGGTTTTTGGGATCATTATTAAGGATGACAATGGGTCGAGTTTGACCAAATCCAAGACCTACCCCACTTTAAAAAAATCCAGGACTCGCCTCGCCACGTCCGACTAGGACCTGTGATCCGGCGGGTTCAACCCGTGGACCGGTTTGTTTTTTTTTTGGTACAAACTGCATATATTGTTGGGCATTTGATCAGTCTATGATTGAGCATTAATACAAGTCCTTTATACTTGATTAATATCTAGGATTATTATTATTTTAAAAAAAAAAACAATGGTGTTCGTTGCTTTTTCAAAATGCTCAGATTTATGATTGTTTTCTCCTTTTTAAATATAAAATCATTGATTCAAGCTCCCCGAATATGCTTGGTACCAAGTTTGAAACCATTGTGTGCAGAACAGTCTCAACACCCCTTGTGTACTGGTGCAGAGTTTCTTGACCAAAGTGACGTAACAGATTTAAATTGAACATAGACAATGCGTCTAAAAGCAACAGATTTAAATTGACCAATCTAAACACCTTGAATAAGAATTGTAACTAAATTAAACAACATAAAAGTGCATCAATCAAAACTCAAAAATGAAAACTACATCAAATTCAAGAGTTAGCCTTTACAACTTATTACGGTAGATCAACAAATTCTTCATCATCTTCTTCCTCGTCAAATAATGAAGGACAAGTTGATAAACCACGTGCAGTTGAACAAGCACCTACAAGTAAAAAATGTAGATTGTGTAAACTTTACAGTGCATAATATAATGATAAAAAGACTTACATTTACCTTTCACATCATTCCACAACCAACGACGAGAACACATCAATGCCTCAACAGTTCTTGGGTGAAGTCTACTATGATGATGACCAATCAATCTTCCACTACTACTAAAAGCATATTCAGATGCAACAGTACAAGAATAACTAAAACATCCATTGCCAACTTCTGTAAATTGGATATTTAACTCCATTTGTCTTCCACCAACCAAGAATATCAAACTCCAGAGTTCTTGGTAAGACACTCTCTCCTAAATACATATCCAACTCTGAAATTTGGGACACTGAAGTAGTAGAACGTATACTTATCAATAGAGCTATTGACAAGAGACAATGATGTCGTCCCCACCGGTTTTGAACCACCAACCCTCAATTGGTAATCAACCAACAAATTATAACAATTTTCTCGAATCTCATCTATCTTTAATTGTGATCTTTCTCCATAAATTATAGGGTAGTAAAACTCAACAAGTTTCATTTTATACGTAGGATCTAAAACAACTTTGTAGAATTTATGAATCACAATAAAGTGTCCAGTGATTGCCACGAAACCTTTCTTTGTATTATTTGATGTCACATATAAGTTGTGATAGCAATTCGACACTTAACCTTGTCCAACAATTTGTAAAACTTAGTTCCCTCATCATTATAAATCTTCAAAATATCATTTTTAAGTGTGTTTCTTGAGATGATATTAAAACATGGTTGCAGGCTAGATGAATATCTTTGAAACCCGATATGATCAACCATACTAAGAGGATAATCATGTAAGATGATCATAGCTCATGCCTTGATTCTTCTTGGTTGAACATATGTGTTACAAGCTCTTTAATTCCACTAGCTCTTTTGTTTGCCATCATTAGACTTTGACGGAGATCCTTTTTTTGGTCGCTTATTACAATTCTTATCATATTGTTTTTTTCAAATGAGTAGTTCCATGACTTGGTGGAGCTTTGAGATGGGTTTTGCAATACTTACATTCAGCATACTGCACATTCTCAACCATCAATCTTCTAAAATATTCCAAACCTCAGATTTATATTTTCTCTCACCTACTTTGAGAATAGTCTCAGCTCCAACATCCATCATTGTATTACTTTCTTGGATATTAATGGATGATTGAGAATTGTCTCCTTCTCCAATTCCATCTTTGAATAGTAATTAAATCAAAACTGCAGTAAAGTATAAATATGCAATGCACATTCAAGAATCAATAAGCATCCACAGCTACGAGGGAACAACCGAACAATGTCCATTCATATTTATAAGTTATAACAAGCAGAAACATTAAGCAATAGCCAATAAGCATCAACTAAAAATAATCTGGTGAACAACATTTATCTCCATATCAACCATATACGAGCAACAATTTGGTGAATCAATAAATCTGATTTTAAACCCACAATATACAAGCAACCATATCAATCATATACGAGCAACAATCTGGTGAACAAGCTTAACATTTATCTTCAGACTCCAAACAACAAATGTAAATTGAACAAAAGAAATAGGGACGACGGATGACTTACGGACCAGGGATGCGGCAAGTGGAACTCTGGTTCTTGATTTGCGCCGGAACAGGGATGCGACAAGTGAAGGACGATGCACGGAGGGGAAGGAGATAGAGTGATGCGCCGAGTGATTGATGAGGGACGACAAGTGTGGGATGGCCGATGGAGGGGATGGGGTGGATTGTGGAGTCGCTGTGACTTGCTTGCTTGTGGTGGGTTGTGGGTTTTGGCTTGAGTTGGAGGGGAGAGAATGGAATCAATGGATCGTGAGTTGTTGATGGCTGAGAGAGAGAGTTGAAATGAAAAATAAGGGCTGAGGGGCGAGGATTAAAGCATGTAGTAGCGGTTTGGGTAGGAAAAAAATTTATAATCTATACGTATACGAGGCGGGTCTGGGTGTGTCCGGCCAATCCCAGGACCCGTATCGTCCCGCATCAAAACCCGGTCAAATGAGTCCAGACTTGTCCCGGGACCCATTTGACCGGGTTTAGACCCTTCCTATAGGGGCGGGTTTAATATAGGTTCGGGTTTAGACCCGTCCCAGTATCATCCCTAATCATTAGCCTGTTAATTTTTAAAAATAAAAGTAGTCTTTAAATTTTTTGCCCCCTAACTTTAATTTCTGAACTAGCGTGAAAAATTCATGTAACTGTATTTTATTGATGGCTGCGCCTCCAATTTTTTTTAATGTTTTTATAGTTTGATTATATGAGAATTTTTAGTTTGATTTAATTTCATTCTATGCACTTATTGTTGTACTGCATCTTGTAAGGATGCAGCTCATATTTTACATCATAGGAAGTTTGGTCTAGTCCGTCTCATTGTAATGTTTTAATTCAATACAAGTGGCATAATAACGTCACCTTAAAAAAATAAAAAATTTAGAGTTTAGCAGTTGCACATTTTAATTAAGTACTTGGTTAATGAATATGTGTGGATGAGAAAATGGCATTACATATAATTTCAGTATTATGATATATGTAGTACCGAAAAAAATTTATGGTCACTTATTAATAAATTTTAAACAAATATTCCGCTGTTTATATAAAATAATCATTGTATGATAATTAAACACTTGATTATGATAGGGCCCTCACATACACACACTCTCTCTCTGTGTTTTTTTGTAAGGTCGATGAGATGGATCGGTCGATAAAGATCAAGCAAATGAGAAGATATTAAACTCAAAAGTTATTTATGATGTTCATTTTTTATAGTAAAAATTAATAATTAAATGTATAACATATGTACCATATTATAATATTAAATAAATAGTCTATATCAAAAAAACGAGACATAAACTTCGCACAAAAGAATATTTTATTGTATATTAAAAAGTCCATATGAGAAAAAAGTTATCAACGGATTTAATATCTAAAATCATGTAATAAAATTCCACACGATTCTAAGAAAACGTCTACAATAGTCTATACAACTCTTTTTATAACTTTGTGTAATTCCATAAAAGATTCTACCATTTAAAAAACCCATTAAATTTCTAAAATGGATAGATCTCCTTTAGTTTTATACTATTCATTTTACCACCTCGCATATTTGTTAAACTAATTTATAAATAATTATATATATTGTCAGTTGCCAGATCAATCAAATATAATCTCACTCATTCGTATAGAAGATTTTGTACGAAATATTTTACATGAATCCTATGTGAATGAATTCCTCATAAGCGAACGTAACCGTGAAAGAAACATGCCAAATCCATGTCTACCCTAAAGTAACAAAGAATTTGATGTTACGGCTTTACTCATTCCCGTTGACTAAAATAGTTTTATATTATTTGTTATTAAAATTGAAAAAATTATTTTTAAATAAAAATATCGAGTGATTACTATTAAAATAAAATAATATATTAATGAACTTCAATTTATTGTAAAATTGTCATTGCATAAATTAAAGAAGCCAAAAACATCTCATAGTTTGTTTCTCTACTTCTGTTTTTACCTGCTGTTAGAAACAATATCAGAAGCAAGAGATCAAATATTCAAAATCTGTTATTTTTTTAATCTGAAAAGCAGATAAACACTTATGAGAAGTGATCCAAAATACTCCATAAAATGGCAGGTTTCCTTTTTATTTTTTCTCCCATTAATTAGCCTCTACGTATAAGTTAAAATAATTTAGATGTTGATGAAGGTATGATCTTTTTTAGTTATGTGCATAAAATTGAAGATGCAAGCTTGAGTCATATGAGCTAGTAGCAAGAGTTGAAACATAAAAATATACATGCAAATACATCAATTGTGGACGTAGTTTTTTTAGCAAAATATTCAGAATCATGTAATTTTATGCACTTTTCTTTTTAGATAAATTTTAGCCAATTTTCAATGGAGAGTGGCAAAATACACGTTGCAATATATTCAGAATCATGAAAACAATGTCATAAAATTCCCATAGCATAAATATTTATTTTCCAAGTATTTTTATTCATTTTAGAGTAATACATATTATTTTACAAGTGCGGGATAAGGGTTTTTCTACCGATACCACAGAGATCGAACTCAGGACCTCGCATGTATTGGCGGCGGTGGCAAATACATATTTATTTATTTATTTCATTACTCGTTAAAAGTTTATTCATGCATGCGTGGATGCAAGATTAAGCCATCGACCACTTAATATCCACCACTCCCAAGTCCTCGTTCAGCCTCAGAGCCTTCCATACGGCATCAGACCCATCCACTATATTATTCAGACACGGCGGCTGGTACGCATGCTCGGCATCGCAGCCATTCCTGGAGTCGCATTCATCCACCACCTTCGCAGTCGTGCTCCGCCCATTCGTCGCAGTGATTCTTATCATCTTCCCGCACCTCGACCCACCGGCGTACCATCCAGTAGACAAAGCCACGATTCTCTCGCTGTTGCTGTGGTATTGTTCGTCACATTCAGAAGGATATCCGCCGTCTCCGCCGGCACTGAAGTCGTTCAGAGTGAGTTTGGCAGATGTGGAGGATGTAACTGGCGGAGAGCAGCTGTATTTAGGGTAAGCTTGGCCGTTGCAGTAAAGGGTGCCGTATGGCTGACAACCCCCGCCTCCGGAAGGGGGCGTAGGGTTACTGCAGAAGTGAGTGCCGACGTCCGGGTCATCATTGCATTTTCCATTAATGCATATCAATTGGCCCGAACAATCGTTCAGGGTTTGGCACGGACCATTGCAGGAGGAAAGGGAGATTCCAAGACTGACAGAGGAGATCAAAATGCTGATTATTAAAATTGGAGCGTAATTTAAAATCTCAGACCCCATAACTAGGTTTTTTGTTGATGATAAAGTGAGTTGTGGTAGAAAAACTTAGGCGAAGGTGCCGAATTTATAGTGTAATCTTCGTAACTAATTAAAAGGATTGATGGACAGGTATACATAGAAATTTCTATGAAATTATCTTGTATGTATGGTCAACAGGTTTTTTTCTTTAAATTATGTACAACGTGTAGATGAGGAAATAGACATTTTAGTAAAGCAAGGGCAAATCAATGTACGAAACTCCCGTTATGTATAGGATCTGAAAAGAAGTCGGACCACTTTAGACCTAATATACAATTTTTTCCTTACACTTGTAAAGAAACCACGTCCCCCGCTCGAAATCGTGGGATTGATATCACATGACAACAAGCTTATTATCGTTTCAAGACTATATCAATAGTACAACTCATAGTATTAATTGATAGGTTATTCATTAATATTATTATTAAATGTCAACAAGCGTAAATTTGCATAATAAGTTGGCTACTCAAGTCAACTTAATTGATATTTGATAGGGGACTTGAACTTATCAGACGGATTGCGGTCTTTGTTACCTTTTTGAAGAAGATCACATGCAGTTTTTTAGTCAGGCCAGTTTGCTTACAAAATCTGGTCTGCGATTTGCGGATGGTGGCATATGTCTAGCTCGGGTCTTGGAGATCCAGTTTCTCACTTCGCTAGCCATCTTGGCTTGTGTACGCATGGCATTTCAGATCATATGTGGGCTATGCTATGGATTTGCACAATTTGGTGTATATGGCACGAACGTAGCCAAAGGATTTTTGAAGGGCTGGAGTCATTATAATCCGATGCTGGCTATGGACTAAAGCTAGATTCAAAAATTGTCTTAGTGATTGGTTCAAGGAACCTAACCTTTGTTTGTAATCTTTGTAATTATTATTGGTGCCTTTTCTGTTTTTTAGGCTTTTTGTATTAGGGTCAAGTGGGTGTTTGCAAATGTTTTTGCAAACTGCTTATCAGCTTTTCAGATAAAAAAGTAGATTTTGGGTGTTTTATTTTCTTGCTTCTGCTATTGCTTCTCTAAAAATAAGCAAAAAAAACAGAAGTAGAGAAACAGGTCATGACATACTTTTGATGCTTTAAGTTTTTTGATTGTAATTTTGTAATTAATTGAAGTTTATTAAGCTTTTTTTTTATTTTAATAGCAAACACTCAATGTTTTTGCTTAAAAATAACTTTTTTCAACTTTAAGCAAAAGTAGCATATAAGTGTTTTGAATAAGCAATTGCAAACACACTATATTCTCTCTTGCCCAAAAAAAAGTCATATAACAACAAAATAACCAAATTTCCATCCTCTTGTATTTTGTAAGGCATGGCAAATTAGTTGCAGCTCTGCAATATTTTTTTAAATGAAAAAAATTGAAAATTATACATATATATGTAAAAAAACATTAACTTTCAATATCGAATGATTATAAATTTTGTAAACATTAATTTACAAAACATTAGTTTTGTAAAGAAGGATTTCATAGATTTGGATTTGGAATCCTTACTTTTTATTATCATTTCAAATTCATTTTTTAAAAAGTCTGTTTATCAAATGAAATACTTCATCCAAACACAAAAAAATAAGGAAAATGTAGGTTAATTAATAATGTATTGGTTTATAATTACTTTTAGATTATGACTGGAAATTAGTGTTGAAAATTGGGTTTATTTTCGCCAATAATTTAAGTGTGCGACTCTTAATTAAAAAAAAAAATTATTAGACAAATTTACGCTGAGTTTTATGTATTTATTTTTTCTGAAATGATTATAGATGAATAAAATATTAACGAATAATAAATATAAGCGAGGCTTAATTGGGAAGATGAAAAGTCACCATTTCGAATCAAAACACAAGGAAAATAACTATTAGTTACGAATAAAAGAAAGAAAATAAGATAAAATAAGTTATAGTTTTTTTAAATTATTATTACTTGGTTTCCTAATATTTTACAGAAGCGTGATGACGTCAAATTTATAGGAGTTGTGATCAAGGACGGATACATAGCTAAGTACCTTCCCTCAAATTTTTTTTTTAACTCTCCTTAAATTCACATTTGCTTCTCCTAAAATCGCAGATAGCTTGCTTAAATTTATATTTTATCCTCCCTAAATTTTTTTGTCTCGCATCATCTTATATTCTAAATCCGCCCGTCAACTCGTGGCATGTTGGCTGCTGTGGTCATCAAATTCTACGTCATTGAAGATTATCTCCCAAAATAACATCCCACATACCATTTTCATCTCAAATGTCATTTTGACTTAAGAAGCCGCCTCACATCTAGATTCTTTCCACCTCTCCTTCGTGACCAAAAAAAATTATTGCCCTAACCCTATTTAGGGTCTACCACAATGGCTTATTTATCAAACTATTATAAAAATAAATAAAAATTTACAAATTAGCGTAATATAAAATTAATATATGGATTTTTGATAAATCGTTACTTGGAGTAACAAGTGCTGTAAATTAGCTTATTTATCAAACTATTATAAAAAATAAATAAAAATTACAAATTACCGTAATACAAAATTAATATATGGATTTATGATAAATCGTTACTTGGAGTAACGAGTTCTGTAATTTTTTTTTTACAGAACTCGTTACTTCAAGTAACGAATTCAAATGAATTTTTTTTTAAAAAAAAATCGTAAGTCTGAAGGATATGGAGACACGATTGAAGATAAAAGGGTCGTTGAAAAAATGCTTCGAAGTCTCCCGTTAAAAGTTCGATCATGCAGCTGCCGCAATTGAGGAATCAAAGGATTTATCTAAAATGACTATGTACGAGTTGATCCGATCGCTTCTTTTGACATGAGCAAAGAATCAACCGATCTTCAATTCAGCCTTTGTACCAAGCATTCCAATCAAAAATAAACTTTTCATAAAAGAAAATAGGTTTCTGATGGCTATTATTTTAAACAGATATTTCCAATGTAGCGATTCTATACCGTAAGTGCACGGTGTCAAGTTTTAGTGTAATGATAATATAAGTATGAATGCCGAACCCACGAGGACTAGGAAATAAGTACCAAACTCCACTAGTTTAACTATATTTAGCCTACGAAAAATGGTTGTGATTAATAAACTAAAGTGACTAATTAACTCAAAATCAACCCAAGCAAACAATGGTGAATAAGATTAATAACAAAAGAAACAATTATCAAGACTTTCGGTTCACTTATGTAATCCCCCATAATTTGCATATTAGTTAATAATCGAATTCAAACAATCTAAGGTGACGAATTTTCCAAATTTATCTAATATACTCTCTCGATTTATATTAAACATAATATCAAATTGTAGTAAGTCACTCTCGTGTACTTATTTAACAACACAATATTGTATTAAGATCCGTGAAAACTTCTAGCTTTCGATTACTTGATATCTATAGCTATCACACGTGTATTTGACTTCATCTATCGATATCAGTCTGAAATCCACGGCATAAATCACTATATCGAATCACAATTTTATCTCTCGATCTCAATTGTAATTTACTATCATTCAAGGATGGCCAAACCCTTAAAAGCATGAAGAACAATGATCTATGCACTTATATATAAGAATCAATCAAAACATTCAATTTAAATCATGGGTTCATACAAAGGATCTCCTAAGTCTTGATAACAAACCTAGTCAACAATCTTCATCGAATAACAATGCATAAACATGTTTTGCAACATTCTAAACATTAAAATCTAATGAAAATATAGAACTAGAGTTAGAAATATGGAATTAACGAGAGGCGTTGACTCCTTGCGTTGCTCAGTCGTCCCGTCTCTTCCGATGCGTCTTCTCTTCAATGGTTATCGTGTATGGATGGTTGGAGAGGATGATGAGTGATGGAGGCTGCTTGTTGTAGGGTTTATTATGAGCCAAAAATTCCCAAAAAAACGTCCATGATAATCTATATTTATGGTAAGAGAAGTTTCACCAAGTTTGGACACCAAATAACCAAGATGGAAACAAAATCCCGAATTTTTAGAGTCGAGGCGATCGATCGCTTCAATGAGGCGATCAATCGCTTTTTGCTACTGCCTAGAGGCGATCGATCGCTTTAATGAGGCGATTTCCTCTAATTTTCAGGAAATTGCCCCTCCTTTTCCAGGTTTGCTCAGTTTGGTCCTTTTTCATCATTTTAAGCCTATTTCCTCCACTTTTATGCATTTGGCCCTGGATTCCTGAAATATACAAATATATACCAAAAAGAGTAATATTTTCCAAGAATCACTATAAAAACGCCCATAATCTTATATAAAATTAAGTATAAAAAGCACACTTATCAGTTTCCAGAAGAGAAATCAAAATGACCAACGAAATTGGGAAAGAAAAGATCCAGAAAAAGATGAGCAGCTACAAAAACATCGAGAGCGATATTGCATCATACGTGTCAATACCAACCATAATTCAAGGGATTATCATTTCAAATGTACAAGATGTCGCATTCCGAACCATTCTCAAAGAGATTGCTGGTTTCAAAAAGACAAGAAAATGAGCAAGCAAATGTCTCAAAGGAGGAAATAGAAAGAGTTGGTGTTTTACACAGGCATGAATGGCGATAATGTATGGTACATCGACAGCGGTTGTAGTAACCACATGACTAGCAACATCAACTATTTTATCGAGATTGAGAGAAATTTCTAAGAGAAGTGAAACTTGGAGATGTTACAATGCAAACAATTCAAGAAAAAGGTACAATCAAAGTTTACACCAAATAATGTATCAAAAAACATATTCCATATGTTTTTTATGTGCCATATCTTGCTCAAAATTTGTTAAATGTTGGGCAGCTTATTTGTAAAGGTTATTCAGTTTATTTTGATGATAATGCTTGCACATTTGTTGACAATAAAAAAATTTGAGTGTGGCGAAAATGTAAATGGGCACAAAGTTTTTAGCCATATAATACCGATTGAAAAAATTGATATTCCAGAATCTGAAATTCAAGTGATTTTATGGAACCATCATTCACATATAGCCTTGAGTCAAAGACAAGTCAGAAAGAAGATGAATCAAAAATTGAAGCAGTGGATTCAAAATCTCAAGTAAAACATTTTCGATCGTTGGAAAAAGATTTATGATACTAACAATGTTACTTTGTTATCTTGTGTGCCTCGATTCTGTGAAGACAAAAAAGGATGATATTCAAGAAATGAGAGAAAAGAACATTGTTGGAAAGAAGAAAGAGAAAGATGCATTTCATTTGAAGAAAAGTTATTGTAGTTCATTGACTACTTTAGTGTTTTAAAATGAATTTGCAAATAATCGAGTTTGCGCTGCGGAAGACTTGATGTCAATTGAGCAATAAACAATATAATAAAATAATATAAATGCGTAATATAAATAAAGCAATAAAGAACACGAGAATTTGTTATATAAGTTCGGCGATGACTCACCTACGTCTCCTCTTCTGGGTTAGAAACCATTTAACCGAGGTTCCACTAAAACAACTTCTTCTTGGCCTTAAGGGCTCCAAGGATAGCCACACACAACTTCTTATTGGCCTTGAGGGATCCAAGGATAGCCACACACTTGCACCAACTTCACTTGTCGGCGACTTATACAATTTTCCAACTTGCGTCGGTGTTAGAGGACATTTACAATGATTCACAACTTGTGTTCTACAACAAATGACACCTTCACGGTGTAACCAAATGAAGAACAAAGCTCTCACACAAGAATAAGAAACAAACTCTCAATACAAGACACTAGAATAGAAATAAATGAAGTTTTGCTATGATAGCTTGAGTTGGATTGAGTATAGCTTGCTTGTGTTGTATCTTGTTGCATCTTCTCATCAACTTGAGCCCAAACACCCATATTTATAGTGTAGAAGGATCCCAAAGCTCATACTAGTCGTTGCTACACTTGAGGCATAAATCACTCCTGCATCGCCTCGGGCGATCTTCATCGCCACGCACCAACGGTCACAATATTGCACAGATCGCCTCAGGCGTTGTGCGGATCGCCTCAGGCGATCACCACCAAAAAGAAATGCCGTAGCTAAAAATCTGGATCGCCTCAAATGAACTTGCCATCGCCTCAAATGTTCCAGGAATCGCCTCAGGCATTCTAGCCAACGCCTCAGGCGATCTTTCCATGCGCGCAGTCCTCGGTGTCGCTTCAGGCGATGTGTGGGGTGAAGTTTTGATTGGTTGCCATCGCCTGGAGCGATGGTCAGCATCGCATGGGGCGATCTTCGTAGCACGCTCGCCTCGCCATCGCCTCCGTCGATGGGCGCGGTGATGCCTCCTGGCACTAGGGGTGCTTATTGGCCCAATCTGGTCCTACCCGATCCGGAACCGGCCAGTTCCGGATCCACTAAGGCTGGAACCGGTTCGATCCAGTAAGGAACCAGATAGGATCCAGTTTCGGTTCCATCAGTTCTGGGTTGGACCGGTTCCAACCCGAAACTGGTTTGTTTGAAGTTTTTTTTTAAAATCTAACGAATATTACCTTAAATAAAAAAAAACATTTAAAAAAATAGGATCCGATTCCGTTTCAATACGGAACCGGATCCGTTTAGTCCGGAACTGGTAAGCTACCAGTTCCGGACTGGTTGAACCGATCCGGACCAGTATCTTACCGGTTTTGGACCGGTTCGGAACCAGTTAGCCCGGTTCCGATTCCGAACCGGGCTAATCGGTCCGTTTTTTGGCCGGGTCGGGATTGATCCGGCCTGTTAAGCACCCCTACCTGGCACCCATCGCCTGGGGCGATCCGCTTGAATAAAAAATTTGTTTTCTCTTAACATTTCAACACTTTGTCAATCTTCAATATTCTTAATTTGATCATAAATTATACTGCATACTCAACACAAATCATTAGTACAAAAATCAATGGTTTTGTAATCATCAAAACAAAAACAGATATTTTGATAATTTTATTTAAATGAGAGAAATGAGAATTGTAGCGTTTTAAGGCGCAACAATCTCCCCCTTTTTGATGATTACAAAACCTGGTAAACTTGATAAAAAAAAAATTAAACTATAACAATGCAATGCATAGAGAGTTTAAACTCTCCCTTAATGAATTCAATGAGTTTATACTCCCCCTTAATGAATGCAATGATAAACAATGTTTCAATGTGCATTTTTATCACCTTTTAAAAAAGCGTCGCACGTTGTAAAAAAAACAGGTTGCAAATAGCATTTCAACAAACAACAGGTTGCAAATAGCATTTCAACAAACAAGTTTACACATCCATTCTCCCCCTTTTCGTGAAAATAAAAAGGTGTAGGATTTTTAAGAAAATTGGACATAGTTTCCTTTAAAAATTAATAAACCAAAAAGCCATCAACAAGCATCACAATATCAACTCAATATACATTCAATAAATGCACCAAACTAGTCCAAAATCATTTAAACAATACAATTCTTACAAACAATTCCAAAATGATAAAATCTAAAAAACACTAAAAAATAACTTATACAACTTAATCCACATCGTCATTCCCGTTATTAGGATCCTCGTCCACGCGGTCATCGGGAAACTGAGATCGAAGAGCATCCACATCATGTCGTAAATACGACAAATCTTCTCTAGATGAGTCTTGGTAAGCCCGAAGAGACGCAACATCATCTTGAATGGTTTGGAATTGAGTATTTACATATACTCTGAAGGATTGAAATTGAGAATGCATATCATCTGGAAGGGTTTGAAATTGAGAGGGGGAGAATGCAAAAGCATCTTGATTGAACTCAGAGGTAGAATGTGTTTGATGATTGTCAGGAGCCGGAATTTCCGCCCAATGTTCATCATGTTGAGGGAGATTGAGGTGGAATGTGTTGCTCCTCTTGGTTTGGTTCAATCAAGAATGGAAAGTGGAGTCTTTGAGCACTAGTCATCCTTTCAATGGGTAATGATGGGTGTCTTTAGGATTGAAAGCAGAGAGCAAGTTCCCCGGATCATTAACCCAACAAGCTGTGAAAGGATTCCAAGAAATTTTGTTAAAAAAAAACACCAAAGATTGAAGGTGTCCTTAGGCTTGATAGGAATCTTTCATTGTCATTGAAGGGAAGATTGAAGTGAAGAAAAGTTTTGGTTAAGACACGCCTGAAAGGAAGAATTACATTTTTGGGATTATGGGATGTGTTCTTAAAGATATGGACAATGAATTTGGGTAGATTGAATGGGGTCATAGTGATGATGTAATACATCAAGTATACATCAGAAAATTTCAATCTAAGACGATCACCATCCTGAGGGATCATCGAGGTGATAATTATCTTGTGCAAAATTTGGTAGATCGTAGGAATAGAGTTCACAAGAAAAGATTGGTTTGAACATTCGGGAGAGCCGCCAAAAATGAGATACAATGCTTAGGCAGGATCACATACCCCATCATTATGCTAAGTAGCTAGAGCAAATTTAGCTGGTCCCTCCGAAGGAATTCGAAGAATGTTCCCCAATTCGGTACTAGTGAATTCAATGGGGCGATTACAAACAATGGTTTTGATAGTCAATTCACCATTTCCCTCAAACAATTCAAGATTGGCATATAATGAGTGAATCATGGATGGGTACAAGAAATCATTCTTCCTAGGAGGTTTGAAAAAGTTTTCCCAATGTTGGAATTGAATCCAATCAAGAATGGGGAGCTAGGAAGTTCTAAGGAATTCAAAATCAAACACATAGCCGGGATATAATTTGCGAGAATGGTAATCTTCGGGAATTGGCTTACCATTAAGAGAAGGACCCGTATAATTTCTAGTAGATCGATTAGAACGTCTCTTTCGACTTGATTCTCATTCTTCTCGGTTGATTCTAGACATTTGAGGGAGAATTGAGACAAATTTGGGTTTTTGGAAATTTGGGGTTAGGGTTCCAAGATTTTCAATTGGAAGAAATGTTGTTTAGAAAGTGAAATTGATGAATGGAAAGAGCTTAGAATTGATTTGAGATTCCAGAAATGAAGGTTGCTCGAATTATGGATGAAAATCTCGAAAAAGTGCAGAAATTTGAGTAAAAGGACGTAGCTGCCAGACTATAAAAAAACCAGATCACCTGAGGCGATCTATAGAATGCCTGAGGCGATCGTCGAACGCCTGAGGCGATGCGAGCCATCGTTTGAGGCGATGCGAGCCACGGATAAGGCATTTCGCACAGGATGCTGAGGCGATGGTTTGGCCAGATTTTGAGCCAATTTTTAAACCAAAATTTTATTTTTAGTTAACCTATCTTCCGTTATACCATCTATCAACAAAAAAGGATTAAAATAAATCATTTAATCTCAAAAACAAAATAATCCACAGTTTGTGACTTTTAGAGGTGATTTCAAGATGCGCTTTTGAAATTAACTGTTGAGCTACAAATTCATTAAACATAATTAATTTGTGTAATGAATTTCACAATTGCTCTATGCATATGACGAAGTAGAGTAGCTCCCCCTAAATATGATATCATTTCTTAAGATATATAAACATGCTCAAAGTTCAATCATACCCAGTTCACCACGAAAAAAAATAAAAGTGTTTTCGTCTAGTGATTTTGTAAAAATATCGGCAATTTGATCCTTAGTATTAACATAAAATAATTCAACATCATTTTGTTCGATATGGTCACGAATGAAATGGTGCCTTATATCGATATGCTTAGTCCGAGAATGTTGAATTGGACTTTTAGATAAACATATGGTGCTAGTGTTGTCACAAAAAATTGGAACTTTTGAAACATCTAGCCCATAATCAAGTAATTGGCTTTTCATCCACAAGATTTGTGCACAACAATTATCGGCGGCCATATATTCGGCTTCGGTTGTAGAGAGTGCAACACAATTTTGCTTTTTGGAAAACCAAGATACCAAGCTATTACCGACAAAGAAACAAGTACCACTAGTGCTTTTCCTATCCACCTTATATCCTCCAAAATCGGCATCGGAGTAAGCTTTCAAATCAAAGAAAGAGTTTCTAGAATACCACAAGCCGAGATTTGAAGTTTTTGTAAGATATTTAAAAATGCGTTTTAAGGCGAACAAGTGTGATTCTTTTGGTGATGATTGAAATCTAGCACATAAACATACACTAAACATGATATCTGGCCTACTAGCCGTTAAATAAAGCAAAGAGCCAATCATACTCCTATACAGCTTTTGACAGATTGGTTTACCTTGTTCATCCTTGTCAAACTTGGTTGATGAGCTTATTGGTGTTGATGCACTCTTCGTATTATCCATTCCAAATTTCTTTAGCATATCTTTGACGTACTTTCCTTGACTTATAAATATTCCATCTTGCATTGTTTGATTTGCAATCCAAGAAAGTAGTTGAGTTCTCCCATCATGCTCATTTCAAAATTATCTTGCATCAATTTAGAAAACTCATTGCACAAAGATTCATTAGTAGCACCAAATATGATATCATCAACATATATTTGAACAATAAGCAAATCATTTCCCTTAATTAAGGTAAACAAAGTAATATCCACTTTTCCTCTTGTAAAGCCATTCTTGGTTAAGAATGAAGATAGTTTTCCATACCAAGCTCTAAGAGCTTGTTTCAAACCATACAAAGCTTTATCAAGTTTAAAAACATGGTCGGGAAAATGTGGATCCTCAAAGCCTGGTGGTTGATCAACATACACATCTTCTTTCAAATCACCATTCAAGAAGGCACTCTTGACATCCATTTGAAAGAGCTTAAAATCTTTAAAGCAAGCAAAAACAAGTAACATGCGAATGGATTCTAAGTGAGCAACGGGTGCATATGTTTCATCAAAATCTATGCCCTCTTCTTGGCAATATCCTTTACCTACCAACCTAGCCTTGTTTCGAATAATCGTCCCATTCTAAATACCCATTTTGTCCAATAATGGTGTAGTTCGAAGGCCTAGGTACAAGATTTCAAACTTTATTTCTTTTGAATTGATTTAGTTCCTCTTGCATAACCAAGATCCAAGAATCATCAAGCAATGCATCATTAATGTCCTTAGGCTCTATGTGAGAAATGAAAGCAAGATGATTGCAAATATTGATATATGAGGATCGAGTTGTTACCCCTTTTGATGGACTACCGATAATGAGATCCATGTGATGATCCTTGGTGGTTTTCCAATCCTTTGGAAGTTCCTCATCCTCTTTGGAATCACTTGACTCCATTCTTTGTTCTTCTTTGTCACCACCAAAATACTCAAGGGTGGTTGACTCTATCATTTGCTCAAGTAATTCTTCATCATCACAATCAAGAGAAATTCTCGATACTCGAGGGTTAGTCTCATCAAATATAACATGAATAGATTCCTCAACAATAAGGCTACGTTTATTAAACACTCTAATGCCTTACTAGTATTGGAATAACCAAGAAATATACCTTCATCCGATTTAGCATCAAACTTACCAAGGTTATCATTACCATTGTTGTGAATGAAGCACTTTGAACCAAATGCCTTGAAGTAAGAATGTTAGGCTTTCTCCCCCTCCATAATTCATATGGAGTTTTCTTGAGAATTGGCCTTATTGATGAACGATTAATGATATAACATGCGTGCTCATTGCCTCGGCCCAAAAATATCCTGGTAGTGAATATTCACATAGCATAGTACATGCAATTTTCACTAATGTCCTATTCTTCCTTTCAACAACACCATTTTGTTGAGGTGTCCTAGGACAAGAAAAATTGTGACCAATGCCTTTGTCATCACAAAAGTTTATAAAATTTTCATTCTCAAATTCGGTTCCGTGGTCACTACGGATACTTTTTATCGAAAGAATTACTTTGGAAATGACCGTGCAACGGGAGAGAAGGCTTAGAACTTTGCATCAGCTGTTCAAGAATTACTTAACTTTAATCTGGAAGTTCCTCATGACATTGGAGTACCTAATGATACTGGAGTCGGCATCGAAAATATGTGTCATGATTACGAGGGGGCTGGTGAGTCAATGTCGGTGTCGCTAACACCATCATCAAATCCTAGTGCAAGTGCAAAGTCGAAGGGTGAAAAACGAAAGCAAGAGGATGACAATGATGATGCAATTGTGGCAGCAATAAACAATTTCGTGGAACTCACCAATAGAACGATGACGGACATGTTGAAACATTTATCAGACGAGAAGATGACCAATGCACAAGACAAAGTGTTAGATGCAATGCAGACAATACCGGAACTGACCGAAGATGAGAAAGTCATTGTCGCGGAGTTGTTGGTAGACAACCATAACAAATTGAAACTCTTCTTGCGTTTGGGACATGCGAGGAGGTTAAGCCTCGCTTGGAGGCTGTTGCAAGGAGGTTGAAATCTATGTTCAAGTTGCATATTAGTAATTTGATTGTTGCTATATTTTGAACCTGGAAGCAACTATCGAATATGTTAATGTTTAGTGGATTGTGTTGTATTTCTTGTCTTCTTTTGATGTTTCTAGTTGCATATTAGTAATTTGATTGTTGCTGTATTTTGAACCTGGAAGCAACTATCGAATATGTTAATGTTTAGTGGACTGTGTTGTATTTCTTGTCTTCTTTTGATGTTTCTAGTTGCATATTAGTAATTTGATTGTTGCTATATTTTGAACCTTGAAGCAACTATCGAATATGTTAATGTTTAGTGGATTGTATTGTATTTCTTATCTTATTTTTATGTTCAAGTTGCATATTAGTAATTTGATTGTTGCTATTTTTTGAAACTGGAAGCAATGATCGAATATGTTCAATAATAATGGATTGTGTTGTATTGCTTCTCTTATTTATGTTTTCTCCTTTCATCAACTCCATCAATAAATCAGAATCCATTCAGCACAAAGTTCTGAAAAGAACTTTCACTCCAGTGCGATGAAGAACCAATAAATCAACATCATCAATAGTAATGTGAGGAAGATAAAGGATACAACAACATCAGCATTACATAAACTTCAATTCGAGGCTGTTACAAGACAAATGTACAGACCCTATGGTTTCAAATTCATCATACTTACAGGATGAATTAGTGACCCACAAAGTAGCACCTAACCAAAAAAGTCTTGAATATCAATTACACCAAATTACAGTAGTACAAAATAAGGTGAAATCAACAAAAAAGAGTTGTGTGTCAAGACTTTATAACGTACTTAACAGAAGTCCACTTAGTTACTGGCTTCGTCTGTCGTATCTAGTTTGATTATGACAACAGCTTCGTTAGAAGTTGTTCCACGCTTCTTGTTGACGTCATTCATAGTGTCAGATGAACGTTTTTTTGAGGCTTTGACAGTGGGTGTAACACCTTTGTAGTAGGCAACATCTTCTGCATCATTACAGGGGATTTTTGTGGGTGTGGTTTTAATACCACTCCCACCAGCTACTACAGTTTTGGTGGCCTTGGGTGACTCCATAGGGTCAACAACTGCTTTGCTATCATCATCGGATGAAATGGTGATCACTTCCACATTGTACTTGTTGTTCACAGATTCTTGGGACATAAAATGGAAACTAACAAACATTTTTTTTGTTTGACAAAGTTGGAGATATGAGTTTTAAAAAGATGAAAGTGAATAAAGCAAATGCTAATCACATATGCCATTTAAATAGAATCTTAAACAGCATTTATAACAACCCAAGCTACAAACTTAATACCATGTCAATCAACTTGTCCATTGTGATGGATATAATACTAAATGAGATATAGTCAACTCCTACAAAATAATTACTTTTATTTATAGCATGTTCAAAATGATCATAAGTTTCTCAGAACTACATAGAATTTATTGACATGCAATGACCATTTTCTATTGTATTTACATTTCATGATCATCAGCGAAATGGTAACCAACACAACAACATCAAGTTTAGGCAACCACTACATAGCCAACGCAACAGCTGCAATTTTAGCCAAAATTGCACAGAGAACACATCATTTAAATTACAAATACTATGAAATATTTGCAAACCATCGAGACATTACAAACTTCCGTACATTATAATATTCATCCACAAACTAACATCTACACAATGCAAATACCAATCCAGGTTATCCATACGATCTCTATTACATAATACAATCTTACATCAGCACAAAACTAAAGTACAAAACACATGTCGTAATATTAAATAGCAATAACTAGTGCAATCATCAGCATAAACAAAACACAAAGCAATGCACATATGCATCCAAAGCAACAACAGACGTGTTCCGCAGATAAATATGTAAACACGTAATATATTTTTTTCGAAAGTCTTATCGTAGTTCAAAGGTCTTGTTTGTGCGATAGAAGATGTTTGGTTCGTATGTGTGTGCCGACGCATTGTATTCATACTATAGGAAGAGTTAGGGTGCTCGCAATTTGAACTGCTGCCTTCATCAGTGGTTGCTTTATTTTTCTCAGGAACATCTTCCGCATTAAAATCATCATGCCAAAAGAAACGGTTTCGGTGTTTCAAACCTGCCGGTCATATATAGTAATATTGCTCGGCACGGGTTGAGAAATCCCCAGCTTTACGAAATAGCATTAAGCCATGGCCACACTGACACTGCGATGGTGTTCTGAACTCCATCGAACCTACACAAAACCAATTGTTAGTAGTTCGTAAATTTGGTAATGGCAACGTCCAGACAATGCGATTTCAAAAACATTATAAGGAATATATAAGGGTAAAACTGCACTAAGATGAAATAATGAATTTCAACACCATCTAACTGTCCCAAAATGTAAATCATATTTTTTTTGTACAATTTGTTACGAAAAGGGGCAGATAAATTAAAAAATGGGGTTATATTGCTACAATTACTCACGCAAATCGCAAATGAACTTTTCGAATTTGTAAATACAGCAACCAATTTGCATTAACCAAGTCTGGGCCAGCTTCGTCTGTCAAACTTCAAAACTTCGAAGAGGGGATGCAGATCTACGAGAAACTTCAGATTCATGGAGCTGAGGTTTTATGCGGTGGACAGCGATTGAGTGTGGAAGAATTGAATGAATAAAAATGGTTGGTGTCACTTGGTTTATTGAAGGGTATTTTAGGCAAATGAAAATATTTCCTTGTATTTATCATATCCATAAAAAAACATGCCAAACTAAACATTAAATTATCATCACATATTTTACAATTTCTTATCATTTTTTTATCATTCAATTTCCTAATCATTCAATAATCACATCATTCAAACCAAGCGGTACCTTACAGAGTTAAATTATCAGTTAGTAAGTGATGATACGTATGATTTGTTTGAATTGAGAGATTTGATTTGAAGATGAATATTGAATAATGAATTTGAAATGACACCAATCTATTTCAAATACATCATAATTCCCATTACATTCTACACAAATTAAGAAAGTTGTAGATTTGAAATACAACAACATAAATTTATCCGAACAATCATATAGATTTAAAATCATAGATTTAAAATTCATGACTTTAAATCCATCCATCCAAGCGATTGGAAAGAAGAAAGTGTTCTCGCTCATTAGTCACTACACTTGTAAAATTTCCATTTTTTTCAAATTTCTGTTCACTTCGGCGGAGTTCAAAAAACAAATGGAGAAATAACTAGAGCTACAAAAAAATAGTTATCCCTGAAAATGGAAGAAAGGATCGGGAAATTTTAGATTATTGCAAGTAGAAAAGAGAATGAGCGAATCAAATGTTGTCTCTCGTTCGCAGCAAGTTGATCTGAATTCTCTCCGAAGGTGCAAGTCTTCAAACACAAAACCTATATTCAGCTCGATGGTACTACGTTTTTAGATTTAATTATTCGATGCTCATTTGCTTTTCTTAAGCACAGTCGAATCTTGGAGCTCCGAAACGTTTCTGAGAATTCAGAACTTAGGAACGAGGATACGGAAAAATTGATGAGCGACATCGTAGTCGAATCGAGGTAATTGAAATAAAAATATCATATGTTTGTTTGTAATTTCTCCGATGCCAAAATTAGGTAGCTTTTCATACTTTTCAGAGGAAAATTAGTCTGGCAGTCTCGGAGTGTTCTTCGGATATAAGCTCGTTGGCGAATGAAGACCTTAGTGAGGAATTCATTTACAAATTATTGTTTTTGTCGTCATTTTTATTTAACTAGTACTTCATTGCCGATTTCCAATAACGAATGTTGATTTGGCTCTGAACTGGGTAAACTTTTGATAAAGTCATAATTTTTTTAAAAAAATAACATTTATTAGTTTGATTTTTTAAAAGAATTTAACTGTAAAACTTATCTTCCAAGAAAGAGTAAAATCACATTGCTTACACCACCAACCGGATATGTGTTATCAGCAGATGTTGTTCTATTGTTTATAGACTTTTATTGACTTTTATGGGGTTTGAAAGTCTAGAGATAATCAATCCAGTCTTTTATACTCTAAAAAAAGTCTAATGTATTCAAGACAGACTTTCGTAGAGTTTTTAAAAGTCAGGTAGTATTCAAACTTGAATTTTTAAAACTCTATAAAAGTCTATAGGTATCCAAAATCTCATAGACTTTTAATGACTTCTGTTGAAATCTTTAGGTAAACTTTGATGCCACATGTATATCCCAAAAAGGTTAAAAATTCTCCACTACTCCTAGTAAAGATTTGGAATGACTTTTAATTCATAATTAACATCATTTCTCTTTACTCTTTATGTTTATTTTCATTTCCGACACGGCCACCACCCCATTGGCTTTTCCTCCCCTGTTTTTTATATGTACCCTTTCTTTAATTCCTAATGTGCGGCTCTTTCTTCAATTATTGTTTTTTTCGCATTTTATTTTTTATCCAATATAATACTAATATTTGCACAAGTATTTTGATAAAATAGCAAGTAAAATGTGCTCAATTTTATATTAGATGATAGATTTTTAAAACGATTGTATGGGTCTATATCTATAAACAATTATAATAAATATTTTTCTAAAACAAAAGATATTTATAACGATATAAATTATCGTGTTTAATTTAAAAAGTATGTTTTAAGAATTTTTATAGTAATCAACTATCATCAAAAAATATTTTAAGTTTATAAAATTTTATTTAATAGGAAATTTTTGTTTTATTACACAAAATTATAGATTACAATTATATATCAACATTGACTGAATCTTCAAGGTTGTCATCTTGAATATGCAAAAAAGTTGTTCAATATTTGTCATGCAAAAGAATTGAATATCGATTTTTCACATTTTTTACTGTTAAATAAGTAAAATTTGTTTACATTAATAGTAAAAAAATTATATGTTGAAGAAGTTATTTATGTTCAATTGTTAGTTCAAAGAAATCAATTTATAAAATCTATAGAGTCTATAAAATTATTTTGATAATTCCTTGTAATTCTATAAAAGTTATTATTAGAAATCTATCAATTTCATAAAAGTCTATCATTTTAAAAAGTTATTAAAAGTCGATAAAGTCCATAGAAATCTATTGAAAAAGTTTACGAGACTCTATACAAATCTTTTTATAACTCCATGGAATTCTATAAAAGTCAAGAGAAATCTATCAACTCATTAAAAATCAATCATTTAAAAAGTCATTAAAAGTCAATAAAAGTTTAGATTGAATATATATTATAATAAAATAATAATTATTATTATATTACAATAGTAATAATAAAATAAATAATAATATATAATATAAATCTATATATATAGATTATTATACATATATTAAGAATTATTATATTATTATATATAAATATTATATATACGTATATATTATTATTTTATAAAATAATTATTATATAATAATATATATATATATTATATTATATATATGCTATATAATAATATAATACACATATATATAAATATATATAATAATAATTATTTTTATTATAAAATATATATATATATATATGTATAATAATAATAACCATAATATAATATATATTATATTTATTTTTATTATATATCGATTAATATTATTATTTATATATATAATATAATAATAGTATATATAAATAATATAATAATAACATAACAAGTTTATATATAGTAATATTTATATATATCATATATAATATATATTAGAATAATAATATATGTATATAATAATAATATACATATAATAACAATACTATAATATATATATATATAAATCTATATAATAATAATTATTTTTATTATAAAATAATATATATACATAAATGTATAATAATAATACCCATAATATAATATATATATATATTATATTTTATTTTTATTATATGTCGATTAATTTATTATATATATATAATAATAATAATAATAAATTAAATAATACAAATACAATAATAATAATAATGTTGTAGGAAATAAGTTGTATTTTCGGAGGGAATTTCAAGTTTTGAAATAGTAAAAAATGTGGGAAAAGGGTAAATTTGTCTTTTTATTATAAAGTGGGATTATAATGTGATAAAAATAGTGGATAAAATTTTTTTATACAACAAAGTAAACATGGGATAAATAAGTAATCTAAAGATTAATAATCCCTATCACTTAATCCAAACGGAGCCTAAAAGTCTAGATTGAATACACCCATTTATCTTCCAAGAAAGAGTAAAATCACATGGCTTACACCACCAACCGGATATGTATTATCAACAGATGCTGTTCTATTAGATGTTATCGTTTTGTATAAACTCAATGTTAGTTTATGACGTCAAAATATAGATGGACTATTGGAGCAATTGAAGAAAGAACTGGATGCAGTGGAGGGTGAAAATGCAAATATTGAATGTGAAATCATGGATCTTTTAAGGAGATGCGTGGTAGGTAAGAAGCCTTTCTTTTAATTGAGTAGGCGAGAGGGGTTGTCTACTTGTCTTGTCCCCCTTTCCCTCTCAATCTTAAAGTTTAAAATCTTATGTATAATTTTTTACCCGGTCACCCCCTCATCCCAAATCATGGGTTTGCCTACGAGCATTAGGATATGAAAATATTTTGTTGTGTTCATTTTTCATGTTTTTTTATATTGTTGTTGCATGCACGCATTAGTTGATATATTATTTTTTGTTTTGCAGACAATGATAAATTGGAGAGAGAACTGGAGAAATTAAGTTGTTCCTTGGATTTTATGGAGTCACAGGTCATGTTAAATGGCAATTCAAGTGTTAAATATATCGATTGTGCTTTGTTGTTAAGCAAATTGAGCCTTTTCAGTTTATATGTGGATGGTGACATTTATTTGTTGTCAAGCCTTGTTTGTTATTGCTTTATGTATTTTGTTGTGATACTTCCTGTTACGAGGAAGGAACTTGAATCCACTGCCTGCATGGCCGCTAGTTGGCAGTTTCTCGTGAAACAGCCAAACAGGCATTAGGATTTTTAAGAACCAGTTAATCTGGAGTTTTTTAAAGTCTAGCACATGAAACATGTAATGTTGTGAAGTATATTTTAAAGCGACCATGTTAATGTTTAGATTTGAGTCTTTGACTTATTTGAATCTTCATGTACTTACCAAATAATGGATCTTGGTATATAGCTATGGCTTCTTCTTGTCAATAGATCAAGGCCTCTATCGTAATATCAGTATTCACGATAATCTTATGTCATTTTGCTCAAAGGAAGGAACCACGTAAATTTGTATTTTAAAATTATTGCAAAGAAATTGAAAGAATTCTGAATTAGTTGTATTACATATACTTTTTGGTCTGCACGACCTCTCAAATGGAACAGTGGTCTGCTATAGTTTGTATCTTGAATCTGCTTCCTTCTTATTATCTATTAGCACTTCCTCTAAATCCTTTATGTTCATGCTGCAGAGTCTTGAAAAAGAAAAAACAGGATATGCTAACAGATGTCTCTCACGACGCAGCTTATAAGGAAACCCTGTCAAATACACATGACTCTAATTTTGAGGTTTATCTATTACAGCATTGCCCTTTATATATATATATATTTTTACGAACTGTAATACAGCCTTTTCCATCATGTTTTTGAAAAGGAAATGTCTTTCAGCCTCAGATGTTAAAAGTTGCTTTTTTTGTTATGATTCCTATTGATGATTAGTTGCATGTAAATTTCTTTCACACAATTGTAGCTTCAATGCTGTAATACATGGTCTTGATTTCTTAGTTGTTCTACTTTAGCTTCATGGTGGTTTTGTGTCTTAGACGTGTGACTCATTAGGTTCCCTGGACCTTTTTGCATTTGCATTGAATTAGTTTTATGGAAAAGTATGGAATGAAACCACTTCTTTAACTGTCAGATTTCCTTGTTGGCATGCTAAATCAGTTTTTAAGTAAAGTTAATTGCCTTTTTTTATCCCTTAAGATGTTGGAACTCAGTCACCAGATTGAGAAGAACAAGACAACTTTGAAGTCATTGCAAGATCTGGATTCAATTATTCAGAGGTTTTGTTTTCAGAAAGAATAAAATCCATTATTCTCTTGATTTTTCTCCATGGTCTGAAAAATGATTAATTGATTACTCGTCTCCACAGGTTTGAAGCTGTAGAGAAAATTGAGGATGCATTGACGGGTCTCAAAGTAGTTGAATTTGAAGGAAACCGCATTAGATTGTCCTTGAAGACTCACATCTCAAATTTAGAAAGTGTATTGTGCCAGCAAGAAATAGAAGGCGTGATTGAGCCATTAGAACATGAGCTGATAATAGAAACTATAGATGGAACCTTTGAACTAAAGAATGTTGAGGTAAGACCACTTCCAGAAGTCATTGAAGGTGAAGCATTGCTCAATCAAACGTGTAGTCACACCATTCTTTTAGAAACGAAATCTGATACTTGAAATTAAGTTCTCGTGATCAATTTTTTTTTAATTAAGTTATTTGGAAGTGTGAATGCCAAGAACCTGCCTAAGACTATCTGTACTCAAGATAACACAACATGGAGTAGCATGATGCGGTGTTTTTTTGCGTATGATCCCCATAAGGGAAAGTAATAATTATCTTGCATAAACTCAAACATCACATTTATCCTGTTATTCATGATCATTGCCATGTGACCTAATGATCATCGGCCTAGGTTATGCTTCAGTGCCTAATATTTGCCTATAAACTCTTCCCTGAAAGTTATCACTCTTCACTCTTTTAAAGTTGGATGCCTTTAACCTTATTGAATCTGCTCCTGGGTAACGTCTGGCTATAAATGGTAAATGGAAGTAATGGCATCATATTCATTGATATTGTAGTCATTCATTTAATTTTCTTAGTAAGATAACCTCACCTTAAAATGGCTTCTATCTTCCAACATTTCAATGTATTTGGAATTTTTTTCACGTTCCTAAACTTACAACCTAAGTTATGCAAGCTGAAAGAAGGAAAAACTCTGCATTTTATGTTTGATGTTTTGTTTATCTTTTGGTTTTTATTGAAAATGTCCGTTACCTTCTTTGTCAACTTGTGCTATTTTTCTGTATCCTTATTTACCACCAAGTTATGGTTAGTTTGGAATAGTAGTTGAGGATGACCTTGAGGATGACCTTGCAAGTCATTGCTGCTTTTATTTTTAAAATCAGTTCTAGTTACATCATTCTGATATCTACTGCCTTGGATATGTCCGCAGGTTTTCCCAAATGATGTATACTTAGGTGACATTATTGATGCTGCAAAGTCTGTCAAGTTGGTGCTTTCTTTGATTGTTGAAGCTTTTTATTTTTTGGATATTTTTTTTATTTCATGTGTACATGGACTATAAACCTTTTTTGATAAGATGGGTTGCCTCTAGGCCTGTAAATCTCCATTATTCCTCACGGGTTATAAGCTTGACAAAGTTGAAAATTAACATTATCCGGTGAAGATGATAGTTATGGCCATATTTGGAAAAATCTTTGAGTGTGGTTAAAGGTGTTTGTTAGTTTATATGTGTTACTATATGGGAAATATGTCTGTTTACAGAAGTAACTAAATGCTAATGACTTTGGTGCTTCGTGTTCAAACTAAAGTTTATTGGAAAATGTTAAGAGAGCCACAATTTGGCTTATGGATTATGGCTGATTGCAAAATTCATTAGAAATGCAATATCCTTAATTATGTTAAATTAGTTTGTAAAATATGCTCGATTGACGCAACAAGAAGTAACTAGTTGGTGTATATTTGTGATCTCTTAGTTTTGATTAATATTCAAGCCTAAAGCCTTCGTGAAGAATTTATCGGGTCAAAAGAGGCTGGACTAAACTCGGATGAATTATGCATCGGATATCTATTTTGAATGACCGAACCACAAAATTGATAGTGGAATTGTGTATTCTTATTTAGTGACCCGACTCCTGACAGATATCAAGCTTTAGGTTTATTTTTATTGGATTTTCCTTCTTTTTTTCTGTTCAATTTTCTGCATTTTACAATATCATCCCTTTGATATTGCCATGTAAATTGTGCCAATTATATTTGATTCTTACTTTTTGCTATTTATTTGCATAGGCGTAGTATTAATACCTTTTATGTTCTGGATGGAATTAATTTACTTCACAGTGCAGAAATAATTTCTAGATTTGTTTTTGGATCAAAAGGTTGCATGACGCAATTGTGGAATGATATTTGGGACTTCCCTCAGTGTTGATGGTTTGTATAATTTGAGAGGTTTAATCACTGGTATGCTCATATATGTGGACTTCCATAACATAGCAGGCTACACATCTATTGTGCATCTTGATGTACATCGACATCAACTTAAGTTGACATTTGTATCATAAATTGTGATGCCTAATCTTATGTGATTCCAGTCTATCACTGAAAACATTAGTCTCTGCGCTGTAAAATGTAGGTATATTTGTTTTTTCACAGCTGAAATTTATTTAGTTGCTGCATTAGGCTGCTTTATCCATCATTGTCAGTAATCGCAACCAGGTCTTCCCTAGAGTGGTTTGTTAGAAGGGTGCAAGATAGAATTTCTATTTCTTCGCTCAGACGATTAGTGGTGAAGAATGCAAATAAGTCAAGGTCAGAAATTACCTGATTACAACTTATAATGCTAGTTTGGTCTTGGTTATTTCTTGTTTCACTTTATAATAGTGTTTTGACCGAGAATGTTAATTAGTTTATCATATGGATCCCGCGTAGAAGTGGAAACATCAGGTGATTGTTACCATATGGATTTCGTATAAATTTTTGATGCCCTTTCCATTGTTTCAGGCACTCTTTCCAGTACCTAGATAAAGAAGACACAGTAGTAGCTCATATGGCCGGTGGGGTTGATGCTTTCATAAAGATGTCTCAAGGTTGGCCAACATTTAGTTCTACTTTGGAGCTAATATCACTCAAGAGCTCGAGACAGCATGCCAATGAAATTTCCTTGGCCGGCCTTTGCAGGATTGTGGTGAGTAGTATTTTTGCTGGATTCTTGCTTATTAGCAGATCATATTTCATATGCATCGCAATTCACATTTCTTTTTGATAATTAGCGCAAAACCTTTCTAAAAAAAATACTTGAAAAACTCGAGGAATTTTGAATCAGTACATTATTGTTTCCCTCTACACCGTTAGAGACTGAACGACTTCTTGGCACAATCTTATGTGCTGTGTAATTTGTAGGAAGCTGCGAACTCGTTTAATGCGCCTATACGCCATAATATCTCAAGCTTCGTGCATGGGATTGAAGAGATACTTATGAAGCAAATGCGTGCAGAACTTCAATCCGATGCTATCCCAACCAAGTAAATGATCATTTATGTTTCTAACTTAGCCTGGCTGATGTGTTGGCACAAATTTTTATGTTAAATTTGGTGAAACACATTCCATTATTCTAGTTCGATATTGTGTTGTGTCGTGCTATTTTTGAAACAAGATTCCAAATGAGATTCACCCTTATGAAAATTTGGACCGATGTTATCTCTTAGTCATATTCATGAAGGCTAAAGTCTTTGCTTGAATAATGGATTCTGTCGACCAGCTTAATAATGGACGGATACTATTGAAGGTTGTTGATGAATAATTTGTATTCAGAAGCCTTGGCCAGCATTCTTACAATGAAATTCATCGGGATTTAATTTCTAGCCCGGATGGCAGCAAAGTGTTCCAAATGGGACAACTAGACAGAACTCATGATTGAGACCAGTTGAACTTCCCTCCCCAATGCATGACCATATCCACACGAGGAATGTAGCAAACTATCGATGTTGAGATATCTGAGACTTTCCTTGTATATTACATCCTGAACATTCTGCCCCGGATGTTAAATTAATGAATCAATGAACATGTGTGTTCAGGAAGATGGAAAATGGCTACGGAGGAGAGGGAGAATGTAAAATTGGCATTACATGAGATAAAGAAAACTCAGTCAAGCATAAGGGAATACCAAAATCCATATTTAGTCGAAAATGGGAAATGCTACGGTACACTCGGTGTACCAAACATAAACTCACAAATCAATCTACACTTACATAAACATATATAAGGTATGTGTTGGTGTTTGGGTGCACCCAAGAAAAGTCGAAAATCAAGAAGGAATCCAACTATTTTTTTTTTGGGCATGAAAAAGAATACATAAAAAATTTGATTATCATAGTTCCGGAATCTTGGAAATAAAGGAACTTAACTTCATTATCGATCGTGATGAATTAAATATGATTGCCGTATATTTGTTTCTACAATTCATGTTGCCAGTTCCTTATATGAATTGTAAAATCTACCAAAACCATTAGGAAGTAAGCAATTTATCTATTCTAAGAATAAGATACGGAGGATGTTGTTGGTACCATGTAAAATAGTTTTAATTAATTTTTTTATTTAAATTTGAAAAAAAACTTTTTAATTTCAAATTTATGACTTGAATCATTCGGATATTTTCTTTAATATTTTATTTTTTCAGATTGTCTAATAAAATTGACATTATTGGAAAATATACATTATCTCATGATTGACTTAATTGCAAATTGATTTTTCCATATTACAGTGCATGTTCAAATGTAAGTGGTGTGTTATAATCGAGGAATTCTCTATATTGTAAATATACCAAGAGTGGAGAAGTATCATCCTTTGTTAGTTCGCAAAGTTTCTTGAGAAAATGGGACCGTTATCCAATACATTATGTCTAGTTCATCGGATTGTGGCTGAAAGAAGAAACCGAACATAATATTCACATGCTGCAGAGTATACGTATCAACTCAAAACTCCTTAGTCTGTATGTATTGAATCTCCAAATATAGTAGTCTAATATAAATTTGAGTTCCAACCAAGGCTGTTGCAAAAATTCCATTTGAATTATACAATCATTGAAAGTCAACTTTATTTGAGATACCTGTCTGATATGAGACTAGTTAATTTGGCACCACGCAAGGCGTGGTGCCAGTGAGCATATAATCTGGTATATATGTCCAATAAAGCGTGCGACACAAGTTCAATAGACAGTTCTAGAGAATAAAAAGATGGTTCATACGCATTGAACATACAAAATCGTACGTATATAAAATCAAATAGGTTGGAGTAAACAAAAGTCTTCCCCAACAGTACACCATAGCAAGAGTTGTCATATGATATCCTTGTAGGGCCCAATAGACTCTCTAAACAAAAGTCATCTACGAAAGTGCAGTAGCAGATGACATCAGATATCACAATAAAAGTAAATCTCAATGAACTCCAAAAAACCAATCAAAAGTTGTTCGCAAGAGTTTTCAAAATGACGATGGTTCATTTCATAATGCAGATATGTGTTCGGTTTCTCATAGCAGTAGGGAGCATCTCATAAGAGGAATTATAGTTTAAATTCATTGTTGTAGTTGCACTGTTATTTTAGGATATTGCTCTTATATTACTTGCTATGGCCTCATGATTAATTAGTCATCTTACTTTTATAATTATTTATATACTTTCTGACAAAATGAATGTAAATGTGACGTCCCAAATTATTATCAAACAAGTAATATATTATTATCCTAATTTAATATTTTCTAATCATAACAAAGGTAACCGAGAATAATCACATATTAGCAACGGGTCGTAGGTAAGCCAAAACTCAAAATGTATACAAACAAGCAAAACTGACGACCTGTAATCTACCAAAAATTCATTATGCCGAATATTTTATAAAAAATTATTATTGAAGTTTGCCACAACGAAAACTTATTTTTAACTCTTTTTTTGTAAAAATAAGTTCACATAAAAAAGTATTATTAAAGTTTGCCACGACAAAAATCTTTTTTTAACTATATGTTTTTTTTTAATTCATACTTGACAAAATCAAAAAGTTTTTTTCTAAAAAAAAAAAGAAAATATTTTAAATTTTAAAAATTGAGATAAGGGGGATGCACTATTGGGTCAATGGTTTTGATATAATCTCCTTATACATTAATGGAATATTTGAACAAAGGTAATACCATATATCAGCAATAGGTCGTAGGTAAGAAAAAAATCAAAATGTACGTAAACAAGCAAAATCGACGACCTGCAATCTAACGAAAATTTATCATGCCGAATATTTTATAAAAAATACAAAACTAAAAGAAAAAGGAAATAAAAAAATTTTAAAAAATAAAAAAGCGACGGCCGAATATCCCAGGAACAATAACCGAAACAATAACCGATTGAACAAATAATAAATAACAAAAAAAGAAAATAACAAAAAAGAAAAAGAAAAAAAGGGGAAAAGAGAAGGGTTACTGTTCATTTTCCTCACTTATATATATGGTATATGTTATAAAAAATACAAAACTAAAAGAAAAACTAAAAGAAAAAGGGAATAAAAAAATTTTAAAAAATAAAAAAGCGACGGCCGAATATCACAGGAACAATAACCGAAACAATAACCGATTGAACAAATAATAAATAACAAAAAAAGAAAATAACAAAAAAGAAAAAGAAAAAAAAGGAAAAAGGGAAGGGTTACAGTAACCCTTTCCTCACTTATATATATTGTATTTTAACCAAAAGAAAAGATGTTAGACTCAAGGACCATTAATGTGTCTTTCATTAGATATGATGATATCTCTAAGGAATATCAATTCTATTCTGCATTTCACACTATTTGATAGTAGAATCACGAAAGGCTAAGTTTCTTGAAAATAATTTGATGAGTAGGAATGATAAATTCCAAAATGTTTGGTCAGAAAAGAAAGTGAAATCGATCATATCATCACATAATTTATGATGGCTTATCCTTTTAATTTAATCGATGCATCTTAAGATCTTAAAGGATCATATGTTTCGAACAAGGCTTGATTATATGATGATGGTGTTGGGACTTTCCACATCGATTGATAGACAAAAGTCCCAACACCATCAATCTTCACTTGTTACTTTGTCTTCCCACAACACTCCACTTCGATGAAGATAGTCATAGCTTCTGCTACCGACACTACAAGACTGTAATGCCTCAATATGAATTATGCATGGTTGATGTCATTATTGTGTAATTATGAATTAATGACGGTATGATGCGGACTCGGGTTCGGGTTGAACCGAGTATGAAATGATAGAAAGATGGGGGTTGAATGGAATAGATATGAAATGTACATGTACCACGAGATAAAGTTGAGAATGAACCATTATAGGGACTTGTTTTGGTACATGGTTAATGAGGTAAATATAGTGGAGAACAACTAAATGAAATTGTTGTAATACATGGATTTGGTACATAATAGAGGACATGTAATGAGTTATGTGTACATGAATTGGTGATATAGACAAGAGAAGAACATGAGTTGAATATGAATTTGAATTTGAGATAAATTTCACATGCATTTTGCTTTTATATTGGAGGATATATATTAAGCCAAATATCAGATTTGCAAACACATAATGACACCACAAACACTAAAAATCTATACACCTATCTCTTCCAAAACCTTGCTTTATCTTGCCTTCTTTTCTTGGAGTTGAGCTTGGAATCACAGAAAATTGTTGTACATGAGAAGTTGGCTTTGTGTGGTAAGGATTATGTGCTTTGTGTACTTGTGATATAATGCAAAGACTTGAGTTGTAATGTTATGGAAACATGTTCTTATGATGCTAGAGTATACATTTTTCAAGTTTTGATGTTGATTTTGGAAGTGTAGAGTTAAAACCATAGAGATAAGCTTGAAAATCGGCATGTTCTAAAAATTTCAGACATCGACGATCGATCGCGAGCCATGTGGCGATCGATCGCCGAAACATGGAAAAAGTAAGGTGGTGAATGCACTGGCGATCGATCGGTGAAACATGGCGATCGATCGCTGAAGAACATAACATATTGGCGACCGATCGCAAGAGAATGACGATCGATCGCTGAGAGGCAGAATTTGTGGCGATCGATTGGTGATTTTGGCGATCGATCGCTATGGTTTTAATTTTGAAAAAATGTTTTATTTTCTTGGGCTTTGATGGTGAAGTCTATTATGACATTGTATATTGTTGGTATTCATGTAGCACCATCATAGGGGATATGACAGAGAGGAGGTTAAACATTGACTCCTGAAATTATATATTTTGTATCGCACGACAGGTATGTGTTGACGTACGAGTATTGATGTTATTGTTACGATAATGTATTGCTGTGAGATGATGCCTACACATGTTATGAGATTGAGATATATGATTGTTGCAATCATGTCGTCGAGGCATATGGTTGATGTCATGAGGGGCATGATGCCGTTGGACATGATAAATGGTTGTTATAACGTGTGAGGACGGAAATATGATATGCGCTGCTAATATGGGACGTGCAAGATGAGCCACTGACATATTTAGCGGGGAGGCAATATCATATATGTCCTGTTATAACATGATGATGAAAGAGTCATGTCATGACATATTTGCATATTATGATGTATGGTACATAAACAATTGCATTTGAGATGTTACGCTGTTTATTTATCGTATTATGCATTTTTATTGATATTGGATTGTAATGGTTATATCAATACTCATGGTGTGTGGTTGTTTCTGTAGGGACTCATAGACGGGGAAGGTCGGGATTGTGAGTCAACTTCTGCTGCTAGATGAATTACTGGTTAAGAGAATGAACGTGTTAGGAGTTTTGATGTGTAAATGATGTATATTATGTCACGTTTTGATACTAATGTAATAACTGACATTGTATAACTCTTCATCAATGTTATTGTCTATTTAATCCAACTTTAGATATTTGTGATTGTGTAATCATGTGACACACATTAAGGATTAAGTAGCGAGGCCCCAAAAAGCAATCATAACTCTCAATGTAGAGAATTATCATGTTCTACGATAAAAAGTATACCAACTCAGAATTAGTCATTCCAAGCATTTCAATTCGGCTCATGTAGAAAAAAATCTTGCTGAAAAATTATAGTGCAATTCCCACCTTTTGTCTCTCATGGAAATTAATCAGCCATCGACATTAGTTTCCATCACATGCTCTGCATTAATACCAAACCAATGCCCATGTACAAAACTGTGAACCCGCTAAATTACACATCATTTATCATGGCAACTTGGGAACAGCAGCATGCCATAAGAATGTACATGTCATTTTTCACAGGACATCATGAAGAGACAATGTTAGCTTATTATCAGTATCTCAATTTACTGACCCGGAGTAATTTGCCGAACCCACTCAAGCTTTTGTACAATTTCTTTTGATATGTCCAGGTTGTCCACTTCCCTAACATGCTTTCATCACGGAGTTTTTCTTCTTCTAATTATGAGCTACCGTTACAAAATTTTCATGTGAACTGTTACTCCCCCCAAGTCTTCTCTATTCAGAAAGAAGCTTACTCGTAACATCTGAGAAAATGATTTTCTCCTTTCCATGAATCAATATCGGCTTCATGTGCTCGTAGACATGGAAGAGACCAGTTGAGTCTCAAGGTCTGATCATCATCATAAATTTTAACTCCAATAGATGGTTGCAGCTTTGTCTGAGCATCCACATCAGAAAGAATTTTATTAAATGTCTTTCTGTAAATGGGATATGTGTGATTTATAAAGTGTGGCTAGTATGAAAGCTTTGTGGGTGCATTTATGGTGAGTAGAGAAATTGTGTGGTTGCAATAATTTTCAACAACGTATTTTCTTCTTTGATCCTGGTGGTTTTTCTTCTGATTTGAGATTTTTCCACGTTAAATCATTGTGTCATTATTTCTCATATTGCTTTCTTTCCTATAAAAAGGTGCAAATCCTGTGGTGAATTTGGATAACCAAACTCCCAACATATGATGTGTCAGTGTAAGTTATTTTTTAGAACATTCATTAAGTTGGACTTGGAATAAACATTTGATTTATTAATAGAGTTTTGATACCATATATGGAGTAGTGTTAAAGAACCAAAAATCAAAATGCATTATAATACATGGAAGATATTACTCCATGTGAAGGATCCATAACCTCAAGTATTTGTTGCTTAAAAAAAGCTTTTTTCGATTAGGTGAGATATATTACCCAAGTGGGATTATGTTGGTTTCAATGATGTGGTTGCCGCAACTGCTAAAACCCAAAGCAAATTGTTGACCCCTATCCACCGGAGCAGTGGTGGAGCCAGGAATCATTATTATCTAGGACTTGTCGGATTAGATATGACGTGTGTTAGGATCGGTCCGGAGTGTTTAGAGGGGGGGTGAATGAACACTCCTTCTAAAAATTAATCATTCGTGATTTCTTTCGGATTAGTGAAAGAAATCTGTTTCTTAATCAATTCTTGTACAAAACAGACCACTGAAAATTTAAGTGCGGAACGGTCTGTTCTTGTATGTAAGAACGGCTCGATGGCTAGTGAGAAAGAACGAGTGCAGAAATAAGATACACAGGATATGTTTCTGGAAGTTTGAAGGTGGTGTAATCCTTCTACGTCTCCCCTTCTTCCAATTAAGGAAGGTTTATACTAGAAGACTTTGATTTATACAATCCTGTTGTACAAACCCGATTCAGACTGGATTTACCTCACTACCAATCTGAAACTTCTAGTCACTCAATCTGCTCAGACACACTCTGTCTGACAGTTACAATATGTTTCTCACTTCTATTTTCAACACAGAAAACACAAGATGCGCACAGCGATCCTAAATGATCAAATGTTACAAAGTAAACGTGCTTAAGAATGATTTCAGCTCGAGAGCTTCTGAGCTTGTAAGCTTGTGCTGTTTTTGCTTTCTTGTGCGTTTTTCAATTGATCAGCGAGAGTCAGTAGCAAGAGTCAGTAAGTTCCTTTTGTTGCATCCTTTTATAGTTGAAGGTACCAACGACATTATTTCCCTTAATGTGCAACTTTGACTCTGCTTAAACTCTGAGTAGGCTTCAGTCTTATTCTTCAGGATACTTGCCGTTCTGGTTCATACTTTCGGCGACCGTCATGTAAGCTCTTCTTTGTCTTCTTACCTATTATGGCAATCTTCAGTCTTTGGTCCTTTGTAGCATTAATTACAACATTAAATGCTACAATAAATAGCCGTTAATGATTCGGACTGAGGAGCCATTCTGTATGTATCCTAAGCTGCTCTGATCTGATAAAGATAGAGATCTATCTGAAGCTTTGGTTGAGTCAGTCTGATATTCATCGATCTGGTCTGATAAGTAATGTGACTTATCAGCTTGTTCTGTTGTTGAGCTATCGATCTGGTCAGTCTGATTACCCTCGATCCGGTCTGATATGCTTTGTCATCTTATCAGCTTGATTTGTTTTGGGCGATCGTTCTGGTCAGTCTGATTTCTCTCGATCCGGTCTGATATGTTTTTTCATCTTTAAAATCTCATCGATAAGATCCGGGACTAACAAATTCCCCCTTTTTGATGATGACAAAACCTAGCTTCTACGTCTTTTTAACCAGTCTGATGAGAACTCTGAAGCGAAAACTTTCGGATCGATTACTCTTTCTTGTTCAAAATAAATGAACATCATTAAGTTGGATCGATTAAACCTTTATTATTAAGCCTTATATTGTAGTTCAAAATAAATGAACACGGACTTAATCGAAAGAGGATTTTTATTGATCACCAAAAAATCCTAAATACAGACAGTCTGAAAGTATTATTTTCTAGAAGACTGAGACGGAGGCGGCCTGAAGTCTTTCTTCTTTTCCCCCTTTTTGTCAGCAGCAATCTCTTGAAGAAAGTCAACAACTTGTGCTAGCTGCGCGCTGATAGCGTCAAGACGAACGTCTTGAGCGCGGAGGGAATTGGCAACAGATGCTCTGACTTCAGTGGCTAGTTCGATCTGCTCTTTTCTCAGACTGTTCTTATAAGAGGCTTGTTGAGAGAACAGATCGTTTATGCCTCGCTGAAGGCTTCCGATACTGACAGTCATTTTCTCTTTGAATGAATCAAAGTCCAAAGCTGTAAGCCTCTGACCTTGATGAACTTTGAGAACGCGTTGAGAGAGTGACAGGCAGTTGTCAGAGAGGTTCTGAAGAGTCCTTGCCAGAAATGGAGGTGCATCAGATTGTTGGCTGGGAGAGCGATCTGATGAGGACAAAGCCTGTTCACCGTCTTCAGCAACCGGGACAAGTGAAGATACAGCAACTTGGTGACTTTCGGACCGGATCAAGGTGACCAGATCCGAAGAAAATGTTTGAATAAAGGCCATATCTTCATCTGATTGGACTGTAGGAGTGCTGGGTCTGGAAGGCTCCTCAATCTGGAGAGCTGCAACAACGGTGGACACCACCAGATCCGGATCGACGAATTCTGAAGCGCCAACTGTTGCCAGTTCTACTGTTGGACTGATTTGTGCACGGGAGGCCGAGGACCCCAAAGGAATGGAGGTTTTTGGAGAGTCCAACAATACATTCAATGGTTCATCATCGGGCACAGACGGAGCATTAGGCAATGGCTGCTCCGCTGTCTGGTCTGGTAGTGGCTCTGCAGTCTGATCTGGTATTTTCTCTGCAGTCTGATCTGCTGCATCAGAAGGAATAACCTCAATGAAAGGTTCTGCCATAGTCTTGCTTGCAGAGGGATGATCCGGGCTGGTTGTGGGAGTGGATACACTGAACTTCTGTCGTTGAAAACGGACAGCTAAGTGAAGAGCATGAACATCCATCTCGAGTTGAGCAATAACAGCCCCATCATCTCTGGCAGTTGGAGCAGTCGGATCAAAGTTCTCTTTCTTAGCAGCTAGGAGCAGAGTGGCTATACAGAATCTTTGATTAGCCGTAAATAGCTCTTTGCGCTGCACGGCAAGCCGAACATCATCAGTCTCTGTTCCTTTCAGAACTTCCTCTTCCATCTTCTTCAGTCTGCTCAGCTTACCGAAGAATAACTCAATGTGGTTGATAGTCCGGTACTGGACATATTCATCAAAGATCACAATGAGTGCCTTCACCTTCTCATCAACATCCTCCATAGTGATGTCGATGGCTGTCTGCGCTGCAGATTTGGGTTTAGTGAGAGGGGTTCGGAGAGAATGGCTTTTCCCTTGCCGGTGGAGGAGGGGGACTTGATCCCTGATTGGGTATAATCTCCCAACTCAGTGATAACTATTCCTTTGACCGTGGGAATGGCAGAGGGGACTCGGATAGTGACTTTGGATGCAAGGGCTGAAGCCTGTGAAGGTTGGATGGAAGGTTGGGGTGCAGGGGTGGCTTTAGTTGGAGGCAATATGGGTGAGGCTTTCAGGGGTAATGGTTTGCTGGGCTTGGTAATCTGGGTTCTTGGCTTTTTGGGAAGTGGCTTGGTTGGTGGCGAGGGAGCAGACTGAGTTTCTTCCGAATCAGTCTGGATGGTCAGTTTGCGCTTGACGCGAGGTTTGCGCGCAACAGCTTGTTCTTCGCCCTTCTCAATCTTGACTGCAGCCAGAGTGGCAGGAGTAGGCGGAGCACTCTTGGACTTCAGCAATGCAAGTCCTTTGGAGTTTAGAATCTTAAAGGGGCTGAGAGCGGACTGCTTTCCCAGCTCGATGTCCAAAGACTCCAGTAGCTTGCTGAGAGGAACAACAAAGCATACAGCTTGTTTCGATGCAATCACTGTTTCCATCAGAACTCCAAACAGAATCACGGACCAGTTCATCTTCTGTCCGGATACAATAGCCGCCATAGCTCTGAACTTCTCTGCGGTCACAGCGTCAAAACTTCCGGCTTTGCCCAACAGAGGCTTACCCACTATCTCGCACAGTACCTGGAAATGAAAGAGCATTTTCTTCTTCTTAAATGATGGTTGCAGGCGGTGGCCAAGAATAGATATCTTCCCTTGAAGATCTGAGAGTGACGCCTGAGGAATCTGTCCAAATTCTGTCAGTCCGGAATTGGGGAGGCCAAAGGTTTTGGCCAGCGTCATCGGCGAGATCTCAAAAGATTTGCCCTTGACAGTAGTAGATATGGATGTCTTCTGGGAGACGGCATTGGCGAATAGTTCGCGGATTTCTGATTCATAAACAACGGTGCCGCATTCCAGAAAGTTTCTCAGACCAGAAGATTCCAAAGCTCTGAAGATGGACACCATCTCTGCATCTTCTGCCCTGTAAATATCATTAAACTCAACGGAGAGGGAGTTATGAGTGATGGTAGCCATTGGAATGAAGTCAAACGAATGCGAAGATTTAAAAGAGTGAGAGAGTAAGAAAACAGATAGCGGTAATTTGTAAAAAGTGAAATAAAATGAAATGTTCAGCCCGCTAAATAGGAGAGAGAAGACACATGTCTTTATCTCGACGACTGATGAAAAGAAATTCAAAAATAAACGGTCAGGATAACATATAGTTAGGGCGGTTAAAATGCGATCAGTCCGGGCTGTTTTTGTGCAAAAGATGTATTGTCCAAACAGATCATGGGATAACATCAGATTGACATAGATCGGTCTGAAAGTTCGGACCGGTCTGTGTCTTTCTGAACATTGTATTATCAATATGTGGTAACAAAAATCTTTAAGTGCGAAAGTAAGAAAACATCTAAACTATTAAGATAAGTCAATTAATCCAAGAATTTGACGAAAATAATTAAACTTAGCCTCTGGGAGCAGTTTGGTGAAGATGTCTGCTGCTTGCTGCTCTGTTGAGATGTGCTCGATCCGAATTTCCTTTTTGCCAACATGATCTCGAATAAAGTGATGGCGTATATCAATGTGCTTTGTTCGAGAGTGCAAAACTGGATTATACGTTATAGCGATTGCACTTGTGTTGTCGCAAAATATCGGAGAGTCAACAGCTTGGATGCCATAGTCTTTGAGCTGGTGTTGAATCCAGAGCATTTGAGCGCAACAGCTTCCAGCGGCTAGATACTCTGCTTCAGCTGTGGATGTGGCAATCGATGTCTGCTTTTTGCTGAACCAAGAGATCAATCTTTCACCTAGAAATTGACATGTTCCACTGGTGCTTTTACGATCAATCTTACACCCAGCGTAGTCTTCATCTGAATATCCGATCAAGCTGAAGTTTGAATCTTTGGAGTACCAAAGACCAACGTTCTGAGATCCTTTTAAGTATTTCAGAATACGCTTGGCAGCAATAAAATGTGATTGTTTTGGTTCTGACTGAAATCTGGCGCACATGCAGACTGAGAACATAATATCAGGCCGGCTCGCTGTAAGATACAATAGCGATCCGATTAGTCCTCTATACATGGTTACTTCAACTGCTGTTCCCCCTTCATCTTTGTCTAACTTGATTGTTGGACTCATAGGAGTTGATGCAGTTGAGCATGTTTCCATTCCAAATCTCTTGAGGAGCTCTTTGGTATACTTGGTCTGATTGATAAAAATACCATTGTTGAGCTGTTTTACTTGGAGACCCAAAAAGAATGAAAGTTCTCCCATCATGCTCATCTCAAACTGTCCCTGCATTAACTTAGAAAATTTCTCGCACAATTTGGGGTTAGTTGACCCAAAGATTATGTCATCAACATAAATCTGAACTAATAGGGTATGTTCCCCCTTAATAAATTTAAAGAGAGTTTTATCTACTGAGCCGATCTGGAAATCATGGTTCAGCAGAAATTGAGATAGAGTGTCATACCAGGATCTTGGAGCTTGTTTCAGACCATACACTGCTTTATTCAGTAGATACACATGATTGGGATGCAAATGGTCCTGAAATCCAGGTGGTTGCTCAATGTAGACTTCTTCCTGAAGCTTTCCATTAAGAAAAGCGCTCTTAACGTCCATCTGATATACTTTGAAGTCTTTAAAGGCAGCATATGCAAGAAAGATTCGGATGGCTTCAAGTCTGGCGACTGGTGCAAATGATTCATCGAAGTCGATTCCTTCTTCTTGTCTGAATCCTTGTGCTACCAGTCTGGCTTTGTTTTTAACCACAGTCCCATCTGTGTCCAGCTTATTTCTGAAAACCCATCTGGTTCCAATGACAGGCAGATCGCTTGGTCTGGGGGTTAGACTCCAAACTTGATTTTGTTCGAATTGATTCAGCTCTTCTTGCATGGCCTTAATCCAGTTGAAATCAGTTAGAGCTTCATCGATTTTCTTAGGTTCCAGAGTAGAGATGAACGCAGCATGTGTGAATTCATCCATCATCTGTCCTCTGGTTCTGATCGGTGCAGAGGGACTACCAATTACTAGATTGGGTGGATGCTTCTTAGTCCATCGATAGCTTGACTCTGGATTGTCTGGTCCGGTCGGATGAGTAGTAGCAGCATGATCAGCATCTGCTTTAACATTTGAGTGAAGATTGTCCGGATCAGCTCGATCTGAAGAAGCTTCAATGGCTTGAACCGGTCTGTCTGGTACTTCTGGTTCTGGTGGATTGTCTCTTGACCTGTTAGCTACAATCTCATCATCACTGTTAGCTTCGAGATGGATATTTTCCATCTGATTTTGAATTGATTCTTTGTTGCCCTCAACACATAAAGATTCATCAAAAACTACATGAACAGATTCTTCTACAGTTAAGGTTCGATTATTAAAAATTTGATAGGCTTTGCTAGTTGATGAATATCCTAAAAATATTCCATTATCTGACTTAGCTTCACATGCTGTAAGATGATTCTTACCATTGTTATGAATGAAGCATTTGCAGCCAAAAATATGAAAGTGAGAAATAGATGGTCTGTTACCAGTCCATATTTCATATGGGGTAAGGTTCAGCTTCTTATTGATCATGGACCGATTTTGAGTGTAGCAAGCAGTGTTTACAGCTTCTGCCCAGAACTTTTGCGAAATTCCAGAATCAGCAAGCATTGTTCTTGCTGCTTCCTTGAGCGTTCTGTTTCTTCGTTCTGCAACTCCATTCTGTTGAGGAGTTCGAGCGGCTGAAAACTCATGCTTGATTCCATGATCTTCTAGAAAGGATTCAAGATTCTGATTTGAAAACTCAGTGCCTTTGTCACTACGAATCCTGTCTATGCTGGATGATTTCTCGTTCTGAGTGCGTTTCAGCAGCTTGATTAACTTCGGACCGGTCTGATCTTTACTGCTCAAAAATATAGTCCATGTAAAGCGTGAGTAATCATCAATAACAACAAGAGTATGCCGCATTCCCCCTAAACTTGTTATTGGTATACGACCAAACAAGTCCATATGCAATAATTCTAAACAGCGGGAGGAGGATTTGACATTCTTGTTCTTGAAGGATGATCTGATCTGTTTGCCCATTTGGCAAGCTTCGCAGATCTTATCCTTAGCAAAATGATCTTGGGCAGACCGATAACTAAATCATGTTTACACAGGCTGGAAATGGTCTTAAAGTTTATATGATTCAAACGCTTATGCCACAGCCAATGTTTATTATCATTGTTAGCGATGAAGCAAGTAGGATTATCAGGTTGAGCATGATTCCAGTTAATCTTATATGTATTTCCATTCCTGATTCCTATGAGCATGGTTATACCGTCCGATGATGTAACAGTTCAAGTGTGTTTGTGAAATTCTACAGCATAACCATTATCACAAAGTTGACTTATACTGATCAGATTATAGCACAGATTTTCAACTAACAGCACATCATTGATAATAATGTTACCATGGACAATCTTACCCTTGCCCACGGTCTTACCCTTTGAGTTATCTCCGAAGATGATCTTGGGTCCAGTACATTCTGTGACTTCAGACAGCAGCTCGATGTTTCCAGTCATGTGACGGGAACACCCACTGTCCAAATACCAGTCTGATGCGAGTTTCTTCGGTACCTGTCATCAAATATAATTATTGTTGGTACCCAATCCTATTTGGGTCCAGAACGGATTAGCCCTTTGGGAACCCACACCTGTATCAGCTTCAATGGCTTGTGTGTGTAAGGTGTGCTGTGTGCTGGTCTGTTTTGATGTTGTGTGTGATAATGTGTGCGCTGTGAAAACCTTTGATTCTCATATGGTAGTCTATATCTTCGTTGAATCGGTTTTGAATTATAGTAATTGTATTGTCTTCCTTGCCTTCGATCTTGCACCTTTGGATTTGGTCTGATAGACGCAAATCTTGCTGGTGCCTTTTCTTTGGTTTGGTCAACATAACCAATTCCTTTTCTCAGATTTTGATTCACGTAAGAGACTCCTGTTTGAATCTTAGGTGCTTCAGTCTCATATACTGTGCTGGATTTAACAAATGTCATTTGTTTGACTTGGTTCTTTACCAGCAACAGCTCAGATTCATCTTTGGTGCATTCTTTGGTGTCAAAGCCTATGCCGGTGAAATCACCGACGTTTCTTTGAACCTCTTGTAATTCTTCCAAGGATGATATGGATTTTGTCCATGTTTTGAATATATGAGAGAGCTTAGCATTTTGTGTGCTAATTCTCTTATTTTCTTCATGGAGGTGATCATAAGAGATTTTCAGCTTATTCAGCTCGATCTGGAGATTGTTGCACTCACCCTGCTCAGAGCAGCTTGGTTTGTTGTGCTCATCCATTTGATCACTGACTTTAGCTTTATTCTTCTCAAATGATTCAGCTAAGATCCTATAATCATTAGCCATGTCTTGCAGTGCGGACACGAGCTCTTCTCGTGTAAATTCATTTGAGTCAAGATCATATACCTCGTCTGTCTGACTCATCTCCTCGTCTGCCATAAGACATTGAATATCTTCTTCGCTTTCGCTGGAAGAATATTCAGAGCTTTCCGAGTCTGAGTCTGTATGAGCCCATTTGCTGTTTCCTTCTTCAGTTACTAGGACTTTTTGGGATTTTCCATGATTCTTGCGGTCTTTGTAGTGCTTCTTCTTCCTATCATCACGATGCTTCTCTTTCCGTTCTTCTTTCTTCGGTCTGGTGCAATCTGCAATAAAATGCCCGGTCTTACCACAATTGTAGCAAGTCTGATCGTTAACAGTATCATCTTTTCTTGATTTATAATGATGAGAGGGTTTGAAGTTCCTCTTATTCTTAGACATAAATTTACCGAATTTCTTGATAAATAATGACATAGCATCGTTACTTATCTGTTCAGCAGATCGGTCTGATGTTGAAGCGATCTGGTCTGGAATGGCTGCCAGGGCCTTGTTTGGTTGAGAGATGAATGGCTCTGCTTCACCTCTGCTTATCAGTTCAAACTCATAGGCCTTAAGATCTGCAAACAGATCATGAAGTTCAACCTTGTTAAGATCTTTTGATTCCCTCATGGCAATGGTCTTAACATCCCATTCCTTTGGCAGAGCTCTCATAACTTTCAGAGCGATCTCTCTGTTAGAATATTCCTTCCCCAGACCATTCAGTTCATTTATGATGCCAGTGACTCTTTCATCAAACTCATTTAGAGTTTCTCCACTTTTCATCTTTATGCTCTCAAATCTTTGAAGAGCAACAGTTAATTTGTTTTCTTTGGTCTGGTCGTTGCCTTCACATAGCTGTGCTATCTTCTCCCAAATTTCTTTGGCAGTAGAGCACATTTTGATTTTGCTGAACATGTTCTTGTCCAATGTCTTGAACAAGATGTCTTTGGCCACATTATCGAGATTTGCTTTCTTTCTTTCCTCATTCGTCCAGATGGATCTTTCCTTTTCTACCATTTGTGGTTCTCCACCAGTAATGGCGACTGCTGTATTTATTTTTAGAATCTTCATTGGTCCATCAGTGATGACGAACCACATATCGTCATCCTGAGCTGCTAGATGAGCTTGCATTCTGATTCTCCAGTCATCATAATCTTCTTTTGAGAACATAGGGATTTTGTTGAATGACGCCATCAGCTCGAGTGATTTAGCTGATTAAGATGACCTGCTCTGATACCACTTGTTAGGATCGGTCCGGAGTGTTTAGAGGGGGGGTGAATGAACACTCCTTCTAAAAATTAATCCTTCGTGATTTCTTTCGGATTAGTGAAAGAAATCTGTTTCTTAATCAATTCTTGTACAAAACAGACCACTGAAAATATAAGTGCGGAACGGTCTGTTCTTGTATGTAAGAACGGCTCGATGGCTAGTGAGAAAGAACGAGTGCAGAAATAAGATACACAGGATATGTTTCTGGAAGTTCGAAGGTGGTGTAATCCTTCTACGTCTCCCCTTCTTCCAATTAAGGAAGGTTTATACTAGAAGACTTTGATTTATACAATCCTATTGTACAAACCCGATTCAGACTGGATTTACCTCACTACCAATCTGAAACTCCTAGTCACTCAATCTGCTCAGACACACTCTGTCTGACAGTTACAATATGTTTCTCACTTCTATTTTCAACACAGAAAACACAAGATGCGCACAGTGATCCTAAATGATCAAATGTTACAAAGTAAACGTGCTTAAGAATGATTTCAGCTCGAGAGCTTCTGAGCTTGTAAGCTTGTGCTGTTTTTGCTTTCTTGTGCGTTTTTCAATTGATCAGCGAGAGTCAGTAGCAAGAGTCAGTAAGTTCCTTTTGTTGCATCCTTTTATAGTTGAAGGTACCAACGACATTATTTCCCTTAATGTGCAACTTTGACTCTGCTTAAACTCTGAGTAGGCTTCAGTCTTCTTCTTCAGGATACTTGCCGTTCTGGTTCATACTTTCGGCGACTGTCAGGTAAGCTCTTCTTTGTCTTCTTACCTATTATGGCAATCTTCAGTCTTTGGTCATTTGTAGCATTAATTACAACATTAAATGCTACAATAAATAGCCGTTAATGATTCGGACTGAGGAGCCATTCTGTATGTATCCTAAGCTGCTCTGATCTGATAAAGATAGAGATCGATCTGAACCTTTGGTTGAGTCAGTCTGATATTCATCGATCCGGTCTGATAAGTAATGTGACTTATCAGCTTGTTCTGTTGTTGAGCTATCGATCTGGTCAGTCTGATTACCCTCGATCCGGTCTGATATGCTTTGTCATCTTATCAGCTTGATCTGTTTTGGGCGATCGTTCTGGTCAGTCTGATTTCTCTCGATCCGGTCTGATATGTTTTGTCATCTTTAAAATCTCATCGATAAGATCCGGGACTAACAATGTGAAAACCCAAAAATCTTCACCAAAGGAAGTATCAAAAGGAGTCATCTTATCAAAGGAAAATAAAATCATCTATCAATGGAAAGTGCACCGGGTCAAATCTTCTATCAAAAGGACGATGATCATATGTATGGAAACAAAATCATAGGATCATATCATATAATCAATTAAGATCCTCATACGTCATATACATTCAGAATATCTCACCAAGAAGGAAGAAATCTTGAAAATCTATCCCAAAGGCAAACAAATTTTCAAGCAATATTATCAAAAATTGCTCTCCAAATTCAGTCATATATTTCGAAAATATTCACACATATAAAGACACAAAAATCTGATATTTACCGTTCAGAATATACCCTAAGAAGTTTAAACATACTCTCCAAATTGGAGCTCAATCCAATAGCTAGATTTCTGTCAATTCCATCCACAAGAAAACTGTGCAGATTCTATGCGGGAAAACATCAGTTTTTGTTTGTCCTCTAGAAACAAAAACCAAAGACTGTAGAAAACGATCTCAATCGTTCATAAGTTAGCTAACTGCCTTGTGAAGGTTCTATCAAAGTTTAATCTTGATCCAACGGTTGTGTTTGTCGCAAACATTTCTTTCTCGGACTGATTTGCAACCTATGCGAAATTCAAAAATCCCAAGGGAAGAGGAAGGAGTTCACACAACCTTTCACAACCCGGAATCCTATCAAACACGCTTAGAATCAATAACGGTAAGTGGATTTTTGCTATACAAAATATTGTTTTGAAAAGTAAATATGTGGTAAATTCTCTATTGAACATGCAAGTACTTTTAAGATTAAATCTTGACGAGTTATGTCATATGTGATCGAAAGCGAATGGCTATATGTATCAAAGTGCTACGTGTGTAGGAGCCACCATTTGAATCGGCAGGGCAAAGTGCTACATACGATGTGATCCACCTCTTGAACATTCGGGGCAAAGTGCTACATGTACGATAGTCACATCTTGAACCTTAAGAGCAAAGTGCTATGCATAACGGGAATCACCTCTTGAATCTATGATAGCCAATATGTGATTATGTGTATGTGATTATGGGTATATGATTATGGGTATGTGTTTAAGATGTGATAAGGCTCTAGGTGAGCGACTATGAATATATGTGTTATGAGTTTTGATAAGTTATTTGAAAAGTTTATGCGCACTATCATGTTCAATTGGCTCCCGCTTGCTGAGTATTTTTCAAAACACTCACCCCATTACTCTCTCTCCCCAGATAAAAATGAAATAGATATCGAGGATAAAGAACAATACCAGTTGTGGGAATAGTGATTCCTATAGACACAGTTATTCAAGATTTCGATGCCATCGATTTTATTAAGCTTCTGTTGGCGTATGTATATTGGAGACCAGTTTTGTAAGTTTCATATTCCAATTTGTAAGAATATTTATTTTATGGAATAAATAGACTGGTTTTAGTTGAATTCTGTATTACGAGGCTTGTTGATTTTGAATTGTTATTTGAGATCAACGACGACGTTATCGACTCTGGTCTCAGGGCGTGACATATGGCTATAGAGTTACGACGATTTAGAAGGTTGTGTTAAAAAATAAAATCTCTGAAAATTAGCACTAAAAAAATTTTCTTTTAAAAAATTGCATAAATTACATGAGGCCGGAGCCTACTCTAACCCAAGGGTGACTGCCCTGCACCAGAGTGCACCTTAGGTGGTCAACATATATCGTTTAAGAACTATGGATGTTCTATATAAAGGTATAAATATGGTATTTGGTTTCTATCTCAACAATACATTAAAAAATAACCCCCATTGATATTGAATTGTTCAAGAGGCCTAGAAGACCAAAAAACCACCCGAGGTTGATTCTGATCAAAGCTCCGAGACAAACATCAATGGTGTGAGGTATGTTATCATATTTATTAATGATTCACCCACTTTATTACCCAATAATATCATATAATTAATATAATATCACCTGTTGTGGGTAAACGGGAAACCCGGCTCTTTCCTTCTTCATTTTCCTTTCCCCTGAGGGTAGGGTCTTATGACCTACCTTGAATCTTGCCATTTGTGCCAAAAAGGTGGATCTAAAATAAATCACCCCACCATATTAAAACCCATAATATATCATGCCATGAAAAATCATATTCCTCACCTAGCTATTATTGAAAAACACACCATACACACATAGTTTTCGATCTATTCAAGGCAAAGGATAAGAGTCTTTGTACCATCACAACCCAGAATTCATCATACCATGTGCGTACATTCCAAGTACGGTAAGTGGGTTTTTGCTACAAATGTCATTTCATTTTTGAAACTCTATGTATGATTTAATGTTTCTATTGAACATGAAATATGAGAATATGTTTTAGATCTATTAAGTATGTGACAGGATTATGAACGAAAGGATTTTGCGGAGCAAAGTGCAACGAGTGTAGGGACCACCTCTTGAATCCAATGAGAAAAGTGCTACGTGTAAGTGACCATCTCTTGAACCTACAGGGTAAAGTGCCACGTGAGCAAAGTGCTATGAACTCGGGAGCCACCCCTTGAACCCAATAAGTCGCTATGTGATTATGTATATGATATGTGCTTATATGCCAAGTATTATGTGATTTGATAAAGGGATGTTTAAAGCATTTATGTATGAAATTAAATGTATGTTTTATTATATTCAATCGGCCCCTACTCGTTGTATGTTTTTCCCAAAACATTCATCCCCCTTTCCTTCCACCCGATAAAGACGAGGAACAAGTCGAAGAAGAAGAACAAAAGCAGTTTTTGGGTTGGTGCTCTATGACGAGAATTCAAGATTTTATTAGTTTTATTTATCCTTCCGCATTTTTCATTAGATCCAAGACATTGTACTTCATTTTCGAATGTAATGACAATTTCTTGATTATGGAAAAAAAGACTGATTTTATCATAGATCTATACCACGAGGTTTGTTTTATTCAAATTTACATTTGGATTCAACGTCGATTTCACGCTCTCCGGGCGTGACAAGTCGGGATGGTGAAATAAATCTACTTCTAAGAAGTCATTAGTAAGTCCTAGCGAGAAAATAGAGATGTGAACGTATTTATTCATCTATATGAGAAGTCATGAACAAGTCATAGCTAATATATATATATATTTTTTTTTTCATTTATGAAGATGTGGCTTAGTGATGCACCCTCTTTTGACTTCCTTGGAGATTGGGTTAAAAAGAATTGATTTCATCTGTACCTTGAAACCGACCAAAAATGGTCCATTTGCATACAAACTCTTCTTTTTTTATTTATCATTAGTATTCCAAACATAACATATGCCGCTAGGCATCTAGGACCACCTATATATGCTTAGGACCATCGTACTTTTTTCTTTATTTAACATAATAATAATTTCTATAAATTTAATGTACTAATGACATGAAAACAACAACAATAATAATAACTGAGTGACGTTAAATTGAGCGTTAAATTGAGCGTATAGAAAAAAAAAACCAAGGGCAAGCTAAGAATTATCTCAAACTTTTCATTGGTAACATTGGGAGGTACAACAAATATATATATATATATATATATATATATATATATATATATATATATATATATATATATATATATATGGTGTGTGTGTTTGTATGTATGTATGTAAAGTTGAGTAATGTTGAATTTGCATGTTTATTTTTAATTACTGTGTGTGTGAGGGGCAAAAGTTTTTGCGTACCTGCCACGACTCAAATTCGAGTCATCCCCAAAGGGGAATGAGTTTTACCGGCAAGCCCAGAAGCTTGAATTTACATGTTAACCTGTGCCAGATTTCCCAGCGACTTCTGAGTAAAAAAGTTACATACTAATTGGGCTTTCTTGATTTATTTGATTGGATTTGATCAATTATGGAAATGTTGGCTCAAACCTTAATCTTAATGAACTTGTTGGCTCAAATCTCCTATTCTTTTAATAAAACATATGCAATATTTACTTATCTGCACACACTAAATTAATTAAGTTATTTATCGTCTAACACGTAGTTGGAGTTTAAAATTAAATTAAAAGCCATAAGACGTTCGAAGATTCATCGATCGAGTAATAAGTAAAGACTGAACAAATGTGGACAAATTTTAGGTTGCATGAGTATGGAAATTTTGATGCTACCTCATGTACAATATCATGTAAATAGATCCAAAATTGATTTCAAATTGGTGTATAATGTTTTGCATCAATGGTCATGATGCCCCTCTACTTACCTTATGGGCAACGCAACATAAACTAATTAGTTAAATGCCGGTGGCTTGTATTTCATCTGGCACCTGTTCTCAATTGCTATCCAGATGTCTCGTATTCGAGTCTCTGTCTCAATTAGGGGTGCTTATTGGCTTGACCCGGTCCGGTCTGGACCGGAACCGGCCGGTTCCGGGTCCGTTAAGGACGGAACCGGTCCGATCCGGTAAGGAACCGGATCGGATCCGGTTCCACCGGTTTCGGGTTGGACCGGTTCCAACCTGGAACAGGATTTTTCTTTTTTCTTTTTTTTTTCTAAAAAAAGGATAAAACGAAGGCATTTTTCGGAAAAAAAAAAATAATTTTTTTTTAAAAAAACGGATCCGGTTCAATCCGGAACCGGATCCGTTTGGTCCGGAACCGGTAAGATACCGGATCCAGAACGGTAGAACCGATCCGGTCCGGTATCAAACCGGTTCGGGACCGGTTAGTCAGGTTCCGGTTAGTCCGGTTCCGGTTTCGGACCGGACTAACCGGTCCGGTTACGGGCCGGGTCCGGATTGACCCGGCCCGTTAAGCACCCCTAGTCTCAATCCCCAAGTAGTTTTAATAGTAGGGCTGCTTACCGGGCCGGGTCAAACCGGACCCGGCCCGGATTCGGACCGTTAAGTCCGGTCCGAAACCGGAACCGGACTTAACGGTTCCGGTTCGCCCCGAAACCGGTTAGAAACCGGTCCGGGGCGATCCCGAAGAACCAAACCGGTAGGACCGCCGGTTCCGGTCCTACCGGTCCGGTTCCGGTCCTACCGGTCCGGTTCCGGTTCTGAAACCGGAACCGGTAGACTTTAAAAAAAAAATAAAAAAAAAAATTGTTGAAGGCAACGTTAACATTTGTTAACGTTGCCTTCAACGTTAACTTTTATTTTTTTAAAAAAAAAAATTTTTAATAATAAAAAAAACTATAAATATGGGATGTTGTGTTGTGTATTGTTTCATAACAATTCTTGTAACGAAAATTACTTCACTCTCATATTTTTCTCTCAATTGTGCTATTTACAATTTACTTATAGTCTTATATCATAATGGCATCTTCATCTAGCAGTGGTGCTGGTCGTAGCCGGGGTCGTAGTCGGGGTCTCGTTCCGGGTCGTCTATCACTGAGATCATCTTCTGCAATGAATTTGCCTGTGCCAATTCCTGAGTTAAATGAAAGTTATGATTTTTTTGCTGACCTCGATGTTGGTGGTTCTTCTATGAATGTCGAACCACAACAACCCCAACAACCTGCCGAACCTGTTGCTGCCCAAGCCCAAGAAAGACAACATGTGGAGTCATCCGGAGCCACTACAGCAGCAAGTAGACTACCTACTCGTGCCAAAAGAAGTAAGATATGGGATCACTTTGAACTCGGTCAAAAAGAAGGTACTAATGAATCTGTTGCAATATGTAAATTATGTAAGATCCAGTATTCATATAAAGCCGGTGGTTCCAGTGGAGGCACCGGAACATTTAAAAAACACTTGTAGACATTATGGAATTCAGGATAAGGTATTTTCAATCACATTAGACAATGCTGCGAATAACAATGCTGCGATGCGTGATTTAAAGACCTATCTTAAACCAATGCTTGATGGTATTTTTTTTCATGTTAGATGTGCATGTCATGTGATTAATTTGGCTGTTAAAGTTGGTTATGAGGACAATCACTCAGCATGTATTGACAAAATGAAATACTGCGCTAAATGGTTACGCACGAGCCGTGTTAAGCGTGATTGGAAACAATTATGTTTATCTAATGGTTTAAAGCATCTTCTTTTTCCATCACCAATAGAAACTAGGTGGAATTCGTTGTACAATTTGTTGAATGCTATGTTACCTTACAAAGATATTTTAACTCCATTTTATAATTCATATCAAATGCCTGATAGCGATGAAAGTATTTATTTGACTGATGAGGATTGGGAATTTGTTGAAAATTGTGTATCATTGTTAGGTACTTTCAAAGAAGCGACAGAACGTTTCTCTGGTGTTACTTATCCAACTTCCGTTTATTTTCTTCCTTTAGTATTTAACATGTTTGATAAATTTATAGAATTTAGAGATGACTATGACTTGCATGCTTTTGTTAATGCAATGGAAACTAAATTTATAAAGTATTGGGAACAAATCCCACCCGTGCACTGCATCGCAACATTGCTAGATCGTAGTCAATGTTTATCTTCATTTGAGATATTTTTTGAATATTATGCTAAATTTTTGGGGAAGGTTGTTGACGATCAAAAGACGTCTACAATGCAATCTCTCCAAAATATGTTTCAATTGTATTATAATCAACAGGCAAGTGAATCATCGCAACAAAGGTCTGTTGAAGAACAACCCCAAGCTCAATCTAAAGGTGGGGGCATCAATTTGCTTAGATTGCTGGGCAGGAAAAAACTTAAGGGAAAAGGACCTTCTACTAGCACGTCGACTGAGTTGCAAATTTATCTGAATTATCAATTTCTAACCGAAGACAACTTCGACGTCTTACAATGGTGGAAGTTCAATGCAGCACAATTCCCTATCTTAGCCAAAATGGCTAGAGACGTGTATGCTGTACAAGCTTCAAGCGTCGCTTCTGAATCGGCATTCTCAACATGCGGCCGTATTATTGGAGACTACAGAAGTAGTCTATCAGCTGATTCGTTATGCATGCTCACGTTACTTAAAGATTGGTTTGAAGCAGAATGCAAAAATAGAAGAGATGGGACGGTTGACGAATTCGTAAATCATTATGACGAGCAAGAAGAAGAGATAGCCAAAACAATACTTATCAATTATGAAGACTGCTAAGTACTAAATTGTAATATTTTTTTATTTAGATTTTCAATTGTCATGTCTTTACAATTATTTGTATGCTAGAAGTATTTAAACACATAGACATGTTTAAATAACCCATAAAAATTGTTAAATTTCTAATCCCTTTAAAAATTACCACTTTATTTAGATTTTTTTTTTTTTTAAAATGAGGCGTAACTACGCCACTTTGGAGGCGTAGTTACGCCTCTTTAAAAAAAAAGCCGTAGCTTAGGCGTAGCTACGCCTGAATGGGGCGTAGTTATGCCTAATTAAAAAAAAAAAAAAAAGCGAAAATCCGATAAACCTCCGAATCAAACCGGAACCGGTTGGAACCGGAACCGGTTCGATCCGGTTCCTTACCGGACCGGACCGGTTCCGCCCATAACGGGGCCGGAACCGGCCGGTTCCGGGCCGGACCGGACCGGTTCCAACCGGTAAGCAGCCCTATTTAATAGTTGCTAAAAAAACTAACTAGTTAACTTACATGTATGGTAATTTTATGACGAGGAGTGGAACCGTACACTTACTGTTATGTGGGAGAGTCGGATTTTAGGGTTTGGTGGATTGCAAGTCCAAACATCCATCAAAACAAACCCCAACTAGACAAGGCCAGTTCATCGACCGACCAGGTTTGCCAAGCCAAGGAGCCAAAAACGTGCCACCGTAACCAAATTTGCTGCTTGTCATGGTTATGAGAGCTTATTCCTTTGCTTCTCTCTTTGATTTTGGTGTACTTCATATTATAGTTTTAGTTTTCGTTATTGTCGGCACATGGCCACTTGTTGTATCTACTGTTACTTGTTCTAGTTTACAATATATGATCTTTTCGTTCAAAAAAATTGCGAACAATAAAATACACATGCAACCGCGATGGCAAATGACTCGAATAAAGGTGTAATAACATTTTAAAAAAGCATAATTTCCCAACAAAGATTAATCCTCCAAGGTTTTGAAAATTCTCAAGATCACTTGTTAGTTGTTAGCAAATAATAAGAAGATATATTTAAACCTTGTATATATCCTCTATTTAATGCTACCTAGTTACATGTATTTAAGGATCATTGGACACATATATGCCGAACATAGTACAAAACGAATTATTCTTGCATAATGGATGATATATCAACAAATGACAAGCTAGTATAAGTAATAATTTTCCAACAGGAATTTCAATGAAGGACCCATAAATTAAAAGACAGATCCTTGCCTCAAAAACGGCTTTATCAAATTATATTCTCATTTAATTTATGAAAATATACAAGTAACCAAAGAATAGAAGAATTTGATCAAAATTTCAAGTTGGTTTGACGACAAGAAATGAAGGTGGATCTTGGCATAACGGTTAAAATTGATGTCATGTGACTTTGGAGGTCATGGGTTCGAGTCGTGGAAGCAATCTTGCAATGCAAGATTGTGTAATTTATGCCCAAAGTGGCCCGATCCCTTCTCAGACCCCGCGTATAGCGGGAGCTTCGTGTATCACCGGGGTTTGCCCTTTTCTGATGACAAGAAATGCCACATATCCCGTGGGATTTTATTGTTGATAACTATTGTTGTAGTAGATGTGGAAACAACTCATATATAAAGAAAAATGTGACTATGTACTACGAAGCAGGGATTCTTTTGCGGCAAATCTTGAGAGAGTGAACAAAAAGACTAAGAAATAAGTGATTTTTGCATCGAAAAGTTGAAGTCTTTTGGAAAGCCAAAGGGATATAGTTGTATTAGGAGGTTAGAAATTGATGAAATGAACTTTTCGATGAAGAGGAGTACATATCAGTAGGGCAAGTTACTGCATGCAAAAAAGCAAGACCCAACCATTACACAGGCAATACTATCATGTTTTATTACAGTGATCTGTTAAAAAGGGCACTTGAAATTTCAAAGAAATGATTAAACTTCAACTTTTTGTAAGAATATTTATTTTATAATCAAGCATTGTTTGAATCTCCTCCAAATAAGACAAGAAAACATTATGAACAAGAATGAAATCATACAACTCATCAATCATAATTCTTACCTCCAATTCATACTGAATTTGATCTTAATGTGTTGAAATCATTCGAGTGATCTACAGCTGAACTCAAGATATGAGCTCTATAAAACCAGTTTGCATATTTGGTTCACATATTTTGTGAAGGGGCTTAATGACGAATTACCCTTATGGTTTTGCAAATGGACTGATTATCCACTTTTGTTTGAAAATATGCATTTAGTTTTGAAATAGACAGATTAACCATTGTGTTTTGAAATTAGACATTTTAGTCGCATGTGGTTTTGGAAAATATGCGATTTACGTCTTCGTGGTTTGTGAGTAGTTATAAAATACCCCCTTCATGAATGCCATTTTTTTACAAACCACGAGAGTAAAGTGACTATTTTCAAACCAATGGGATAATATGCATATTTGCAAAATAGGTAATATGCATATTTGCAAAATCATAGGGTAGAATGCTTAATTTCAAAACCAGATAGGTAACTCTAGCTCATTTTGTGAACTACTTTTGCTGATAATCAGAATGAACAACGTAAATAATCAGTATTAAGACTGTATACTAAGAAGGAAATTGTGAAACGAATCACAAGGAAAATTACCCTCCATCACAATGAATTAGTTTTCTTGATCTAAAACAAAGAACGAACCACATAAAAAAAGTTCATGAAAGGTTTTTCTTCAGAGAGGAATAGTGAAAGATCTATATTATATGTATTGGGAATTGAGTTCTCTCACATAAAACCAACTCGCTAAAGTAAAGAAGAATATAAATTAATAAAATGTTCAGTTCACACAAAATACCAAAGATTTTACCTGTCAGAGTCATATCAAGAACTGGGAAACTTGTGGGTTTTTGCTATCTTCGATCCAAAGTGCCTGAGACCGATCATTTTGGCTGGTCTTGTAGTCGTTTATTGCCGATGCAGCATCATCAAGATTCTCATCAAGTAAAAGCTTCGGCACTGAGCAGATATGGACTCAAGATGTTCATTCATAATCAAGAAAAGAATTTATCAAGTTTCATGTTAACTCAACACCATGCCTTTGCATGTGAATCTTGAAGATGCCACACCAGAAAACTACGACTGTATGTGTTGGTCCATGCATAAAACAGAGAAAACCCTTCAATTAATTGCAGCTGTCAATGGTATTCTTAAGAAATATGACTGAAATTACAAGGATGCAGCGTGAGATTGGGGGAGACTTAAAGTATCTTGGGTAAAATATACAGTAGCTAGCACACAAGAATCTTTGGTCTTAAAAAAATCCAAGAAAAAGAGTACGAAAACAACCCTAGTGGGAATAAAAGAAAATTAATCAAATCAACAGAAGAGATCAATAAAGCAGAAACACCCGATTTTATAGATATAAGGTTTAAAAACCTCCAGTCAAATTCATTTGAGAATCAATTGATATCCGATAAATCCACCACTCTAACAGAAAGAGAAATAAAGATGGGTTTATATTCTGATATTGATTGTTAGAATTTACATATTTGATGATGAAGGAAGAACCACATAAAAGTCAAGAAAATGAGTACTTTGAAAAATGAAGCCAACTCCAGAAGAATATTCATAAATCAATGAAAGAAAGAACAAGAAAATACAAATATGCTTATGATCTAAATTTTGAGGGATCAAATTCAGCTATTGAATCTGAGTTTGATAATTTTCTGTGAGCAAGAAAGTAAAAGGGGGTGTTTAAAGAAAAGGGTTAGGGAACTCACGCTGATGAGTATGTGGGGGAAGGTGTTTCTTGAATATTTATACACACACATTACACATACAAGTAAACTAGTTTATGGATTTGTTCTTTGCTACCACAAATGTCCCGTGGGTAGATCCAAACATATATGATGTATATTCTCATCCAACATTGACAATATATCATATGTTGAATGGTTAGATCTATCACATTGGGTAGCTAAGATATTTCCGAGTTTATGTGTATGTATGTGGTGGTTTGAGTTAGTGAATATTTATTGCACTTCTTTAATATTTTATCTTTAACAAATTCAAAATTTAGCTTATTTTTTTGCTATTAATATTAATATGCAACGGTAGTTTAAAATACCTATCATTTTCCAAACCCTAATCTTGTTTGACGTGTCTCGACAGTGGAGATGGACCCTTGTCCTTGTGCTTACAATGAGTCGTGATGGCTATGTACGAGTTCACTTGAACCACACAACTTGAACAATAAGTGGGTCAAATATGGTGCGAGAACATATTAGTCGACATGGGAATGAATATAAGCATGGAAATCAATTCCAAATAACAAATACTTAGTTTTTTTCTTTTCCAAAAAGATATTATGAGATTTTTTAAATAACAAAATACAGTATTAATTTTATATCAACGGTGATTAATATGTACTTTCTATATATCTCACTCGATCTAGCATAAATGAATTTTTTGATGCCGTCCATAAGACGGTGAAATTGAATTTTTTGATGCAATTCCTTAAGACGATGCCTTATGGCTGATATCTCGCGACTTTTTTTTTCCTTTCTTTGTCATTGTCAGTAACAATAGTCCTTTTTATTTATCATAGAAATTGAAGTCATTTTATATAAAATTCACTACTAACTTATGGTCGTTGTAATAAATTATATCACATCAACTTCATCAAACAATAAATCAGCACGCGAATTGTATTACAAGGGCCAGGTGTATGATAGAGTTGGAAGTATTAACAGTTTATTTGATTTGATGATGCCCTTAAAAACATTTCAATCCTTGAAATGATATATTTCATTTGAAATATGTCATGATGTACCCCCAAGACACTATCTCTGGGGTAACATCAAATTTTTCGTATTAGGTAATGGGACGGAACTGAAATATTATACTCTCCCTTAACAATATTATAATACATATAATATAGGAAAATATACACACATCGTACTCTCACACACAAATATATATGATATAAAATAGAGGAGGTGATTATCTTTGTAGCCCACCTTGTTATGGATGGTACAAATTCAATCTTGATATATAGCAATCACATCTCTCTTAATCAATAAAAAGACTTATTATACACCATAAAACAATTATTTTTAACCATTGTAGATGTCGCTTGCACAAGATGCCTTTGGGCTGAGCCATAATCAATTTAATGTGAACTCGAATGAACATTTAAATTGAAAATACACTAATGAGGATTTAATTTGTTCAATGTAAATCCGACCATGATTATATGTACATATACCAACTTTGGCTTCGAATAAATTAATTTTTTGTTATCTTTCTTGATCTTATATTAACTTCTTAATTCACATAAAACCATAGTCAAGATGTATTTATCATACAAAATAATAAAATGGATTGATCAAGATCCGATTAATTTGTGGGTTATGATTTGGGTTTGCTCAGTTTGGTGTATTTGCTCAGTGATGAAAAGTATAATGGTTCATAGTTGGTTATGGATTAAAGTTAGGCATCAAGTTTATTTCAGTTACTCTCCCACTGACTGTTCAAGGAACCGGTAATTTGCTTAAAATGGTTGTAATAGTGATTCATTTTGGAAGTTTCTTTATGTTGTTTTCGGATTTGAGTATCCCTTGTACTCTCTTTAATTAATATAATATTTTCCTTTTCAAAAAAAAAAAAAAAATTGGTTTCGATCAACTATTGCATATATGCATTCATATGTATATGAGCCAAAAGAGCAATAATTATTTTAAAGAATTTGATGGATTGTTTCTTGAAACCACAAATATCCGTACATTAATCTGATTTATAAATAAGCATGGTTACTGCTTTATGAAGTCAATTAAGCTTAATATTGAAAGAGTTATTATACAAAATTACTAAACAATCAATAAATTAAACATTAAAATTCTGAATCTATATTTTGAATAATTTATTATTTTTCAAAAAAACAATTGCTTCTATTGGAAAATGATCGAAACATGTTATATACTTTAAAATGATTTGTATAACAACGTTACAATCAGCTATATCAAATGTTTGATTTTTTACAATTGGTACAAAGCCAAGATCACACGTCTGATACGCATTAGTTGTAAGTCTATGCAATTATCATGAGGAATATAGTTGGGAGCAACATTATCCATGCTGATAAAGCGATCAAAACATGATGTTGGGTTGTTATAGAGTTTAAAGTACCTGAAGTCCTTTTGTTGAAAAATAATTTTTTGTGAACTATATTTGATTAGTTATAAAATTTTGGGACTATTATCATAAATATTTCTATTACATGGCCCATTTTTTAAACTTTTTTGGCATAAAGCCAAAAGAGAAACATAAGTGTTACCTCTCCTTTTGGTTCGCGTTGATAACAAATGAATTTATAGGGGAAGGTATGTGCTGTTTCGCGAAGTCGCAGTTTAGGCCGGAGTCCGGGAGGATCCTCTCTGGTTTTTTTGGATCTCCCACGATCAATATTGGTCTTTTCTTTTTTTTTTTAGAGGAGGGCTCCGGGGATCCCTCTCTTGTTAACTTACTCTCCCTTTTATAGGGGGAGGGATGCTAATGGTTCCGATCTGCCGGGGATTCTGGGGACAATGTCTGAAACTGAGGGGGGGACCACAGATGGGGGACCATCTGCATCTGCTACCTACTTCGTACGATCCTTTTGCTCTGGTGATTCTCTGCGTCCGGGAATATGCTTTTCTTACCCACAGTGCCTGACCACCCTTTGATTGGTTAGCAGGCCTAGCTTTTGCTTTAATAGGTGTCCGATTCCTGCAACCCTAGTCTCGGTATACAGGACCACCCTAGGTGGACCCAGCTCGCCTATCCTGTCCCATGACTGCCCGTCCTGACCTATTGAGGAAACCGCGCCTCAGCCCGGCTATCTTGCTAAATATAGCCCGTCCTGATCTGCTGAGGAGACCGTGCCTCAGCTTGGGTGGCATGTCCCATGGCGGACCTCCCCGACCTCTTGATGTACTTCCTCGCCGCCCCGGCTCGGAAACGATAGTGGCAGCTAGACAGAGGTGATCGTGCCCGCAGTAAACTCGGGTCGGGGCGGAGAGCTCGACGAGGACAGCCCGGGATCGGCAGTGACGACTTCCCTTGTTGACTAAATGGGCCCCCCACTGACCGGGCCCAAATAAAGTTCGGACCCTCAAGACCTACTGGGCCTCCAGAACTAGGGATATCAATAAGTAATCAGATTTTAATATTTTCTTAAGATAAAACCAAATTTGGTTCTATTTAAGTGAGTCGAGAGGAGTCAAAATCAATTTTAACCAAAGAAGTCATCACTGTCTAACAACTATGAGTCTATGATTATACTCCATGGCCATATATTAAAGGAAGATTTGTTTATGGCTAAATATTAGGAGTTATTCATTTTGATGGAAACTTAATATTCAGGTTATATATATATATATATTTTATGGCAAAATATATATATGTGTATGGGTCGGGTTTGTGGTCCTCAACTCAATGTGCATTTATATTTAATTGGATTCAAACTCTATTTGATAGATATGTGTGTGAATTAACTAGATCAGATAAGATGTGCACTTTGAGTTGAACTTTTTTTGATAGACACGATATATATTATAACTCTCTCCCAATAGAACGACCCAAATATAAGACAAAATTGAGTATTGCATCTCTCGTTCTCGTAATACGATATGTCCTTCTTGGAGAATTACCAACGACTCCAATGGTTTAAAGTGTGTTTTGAAAGATATTTTGCTCTAGTTGTAATCTACCGAATACCAACGAAAATTCAAGATCTGTGAGACTTGTAGACTGGCTTAACGATCCTGTGAAAATCAATATTCCGCCGCAAACATGTATAATCAGCTATCGAAAACCCAACTCAATATTTGATTTACTGATAGATTTTCCAACATAATTGAACTCTATTTGATAAACACGAGACATTCGTCTCCTAAACAAGATGAATTCGATACATCAAATAAACTACAACAAAATAAAAATATCTCGCGCTCGTAGCACAGTCTGTCCTTTTTGGATAATCATCACCGACTCCAAGAGTTTAAAATGTGTATTGAAATGTATTTTGCTCCAGCAGTAATCTACCAAATATCAACGAGAATTCAAGCTCAAATGAGGTTTATAGACGTGTTCAACGATCCGAAAAAAATAAACTTTCGCTGCAAACAGATATATTGAAAAATCGATTCGATATTTGATTTACTGCTAGATTTTCAAATATATATATATATATATATATATATATATATATATTCTAACATTTATTTTGTCTTTTAAAAAATTAGAGAATTTTATATAATACGTATAAATTCGTTTACTACACTTATTAAAATCTTTGTAATATCAATACATTTGATGTTAGCAATTAACTTTTTACGTACTTTATAGCTATATCTTAATTTATTTTTTATTTTCTAATTATATACATTTAAAAAAGGTATAAAATAAGAACGATTCAGTAGATTGGTTAGATTCTCGGGACCTGAACAGTGGACCCATTTCCGTACAGTATGACGTGGCCCATTCAGAATTTGCATTTTTATGTGGGCCAACCGGGCCCTGTACTTTTCCCTATCGAATAAACAAATAATTTAGGTTACTATTTATTGTAAGCCTTGTTTCTTGTTTTCTCAATTATTTTTGGTTTTCAAAAATAAAAATCTACAATTAATATAACTTTGATTAATTTATATGCAAGCGTAACGAGAATTTGCAACTTAATTTTTATTTTTTTGCAAAAAAACAAAAAAAAATCAAATAGAATTTAATTTGTTTATGGCATTATCTATGGAAGACCTTTAGATGAAAAAATTTGTCTCTTAAACATATTTTAAAAAATACAAAAAAGAATGTTTAATTATGATATATAAATGATAAAAGTTGTCAAAGATATATTTTTTTTTATCAACTATTACATACAGGGAAAAAGAATGAGAATGAAGCTCGAACTCGAGACCTCGAGCTTCCTTAATGAAGATGGTGACAACTAAGCCACAAGACCTTCTGCCAAAAGATTCATCTAAATCTCAATAAATACCTATCTTTCTATCAATGCATATACTTTATCATTATATCATCATAATGAAAGCAAAATGCCGCATTAATAATTCATTTATTACTTTTGTGAATTTTAGGTGAATTTATTGTTCAATAATTTTAATTAAAATTATTGGTGGGTTTCATTCATTAAGCTATGTTTGGTATAACACAAAATGGTTGGAATTGGATTTGGAATTGGAATTGGAAATGCTTGGATTTGGAATTCCATTTCTTGTTTGGTTTAAAATTTAAAAACAGTATTTACAAATTCATTTGTTGTTGGAGAAAAAAGAATTTGAATTTGGAAATTTAAATATTTACTAAAGTAAACTTTTTAATATCTTTTATATTATTTTTTTAAAAACCATTTTACTCGAAGAAGTCCACAAATTTATAATATTCTGAATTATTTTTATATGCAACTAAAATAATGTATGTGCGTCAAACAACTCCATTGATTATATAATCTACTGAAGAGAAGATCAAGGGTAACAAATGGAAGAAATCATTTTAAAAATATTTTAGTTTCATCCAAATCCAAATCCAAATCCCATGAAATCTTATCATTGTTCATGGGATTTGGTTTAATCATCTAAAATCCCCCAAAATCTCACGAAATCTCAATTCTATTTTTTAAGTAGATATAGCCAAACGATGAAACGGGATTTCCAAATCCAAATTCCCTCAAATCCGTGTTGCCAAACACACTGTTACAGTAATAAAGAGCATAACCAGTATTTATTAAATAGACTAACAAAAACTTAATTACTCTTGGGAAAACAATTCAAATATGGTGTTTGAGATATTGTACGTTATAAATATATCAGCTATAACTTTTGATAAAATAGACAATATCATATACAAACACACACTAAAATTCTGAAATGGGCCCGAATAAAAAGGTAAAAAGTGATTATTTATTGCTTTAAAAACGGGTGGCGCGCGGAGTACATCGGTGGGCAATACTTCACATGGACTGCACGAGACTTTGCCGGAGAGGAGAAATAAACAAATTGGACCATCCACACAATATTATGTTTTTTAAAAATAAATCATTTTCCAATAATCAAACATGTCCACTAACGTTGAGAAAAAATATAATTCTCTCAATTGACGAGACTTTTGACTGATATTCTTGTTTTATTAGGGTGTAAAAAATCTGGATGGATATCGAGAAAATTTTATTTTTATATTGTTGGGTGTGGTGTACCCGATAATTCTTATATATGCTTGTGGATTTTTTCACGATGCATATCTGAATTTTCCACGTCAGATAACAAAGTAGATCTGTTTTAAAATATAAAAAAAAAGTAGATCTTGTATTATATATTAAAAAAGCACATTATTTATTAATTCAAGAATCCAATCCAGAATGTCCATGCACTTAAACTTGTCTTTGTCACAACTGACAAATGGTCCTATATTCAGACCGAAGGTGAAAAATTCTTGTATCCCACTAGATTTGGGCCTCATGTATCGACAACAAAATAAAAATGGGTTTACTATGATTTGATTTACATTAATTAACATATCTAATTTAGTTCATTTATTTATATTGATAGAGCTGTTGAAATATCATGAGCCATCGGGTAGATCCAACTCACCAAATAGGCAGGTCGGGCCAAGATTTTTTGGCCTGCTTCCAACACATTTGGTTTGGCAAGTTGGGTTGGGCTGTATCAATTAATTAACTTATAATGAAAGTTGAATTAATTAAATATGATTTATTAATAAACGAGCCAACTCATTTGGGTTGGTGATTGGGTAGGCCAGCCTGTTTGGATTTGGTTGACCCGTTTGACATCTCTATACATTAATGTATCTACGATATTCAGATCCGATACATGTAAGAATTTCACTGAAAAGATCCACTAAAAAGAAACATGTTAAAATTAGGATCCAACTTCTAGTAGGAGTTGGCATATTGTTGTAACCACATTATGGGCTTATAAAAAGAGGGCATTGGTCGGTCTCATTTCTATATACCAGGTCTTATAAACATCAACACACATGCAAGTATATACATGCACATAAATTTATATTATATATCTTGGTATTTATAAGCACCCGATCTATATAAGTATTTCCCGAAATTGGTGTATAAGAGGTGAAATTGGTGTATAAGAGGTGGAATTAAAGACTTAACTTTTTTCTATGAACTGTAAGGGGCTGAATTATTGTTGTAGTTTTATCATGATTTATTGGAAAGTTGAAGAGTGTGACATTGCTCCATGTGGCCTGAGATATGCCGCCAAATTAAAATATCCTCTTTCACATTCTAGTATTATGTGGAAGAAAAAAGAAGTCGTCAAGATAATTAAATTGAAAAGTTATATTTGACATAAATAAAGCCTTAAAATTAGTTATTTGTCGGTTGCAAAAGGAATGCACACAGAACGAATAACTCCAGCATGGAAAAAAGGCATAGAGGATAGTGGACACCGTTTTACTGTCATGATGCCTCAATTTGCAAGTGGGATGCTCGTCGGCGTCTTTGTGAGTTGCTCCTCTCTATTTTCCATGTGAGACACCGTCTGATATTTTCAATCTTGCGAAGTAAAATGCAAAGATATGGAATATAAAGAGGCTAACGATCGAAAGAAACTCTTGGAAAGACTGTCTGATGCGTGTGACTCGACTTGATTCTTTCATTGATTATTGTAGTCTACTACAATGAATTGTGATGAAATGTTTAGTTGTTTTTTTGTTAGTGTATGAAGCTTCTAACTCAAAATGATAGAATGTTGTCACGACTCAGGCCGGTGAAAGTGCGACTATACAATGAACTTATGTATCAATTACTCCAGCTCTATAAAAATGGTTAATCCAAGTTACTACATGAATCTATCGCAATATCTTATAAACCATTTCAAACATCTATTCTAAAAGTGTGTTTGTAAATGCATATTTAAAATACTTCTATGTTATTTTTGCTTAAAGTTGAAAAAATTACTTTTAAACAAAAGTGTTTGAGCGTTTGATATTAAAATTAAAAAAACAGCTGAACTATAATGTATTACAAAGTTACCATCTCAAGTTAAAGCAGCCAGAAGTATCTTATTATTTGTTTCTTTACTTCTGTTTTTACCTGTTTTTTAGAGAAGCAATAGTACAAGTAAGAAAATCAAACACTCAAAATTCTGTTTCTTTTATCGAAAAGGAAGATAATTACTTTTCAAAAGCAATCCAAACACTCCTTAAATCAATGTGAAATCAGGATATTACAAAATTACCTACATTTACGATAGAACTTGATTAATGTTTTTAATGCTTACGTCGAATATAGTAAGAATATTAAAAAGCTTAATGGATTCTTTGAATCTTACTTGTTAATTTCAAATAATAATTTCGACGAAAAGAATGCATGAATTATATCGGCTAAGTTCATGAAATGGGTTTAAACACAATAGACAATAATTCCACCTCACAACGTTTTTTTGTTTTTTGACGAGGGGATGTGTTAAGATTTTCTTCGTATATCGCGTGACTCGAACATGAGACTTCCCAAAAGGGGAATGAGCTTGACCAATCTCAAATCTTAGAATTTGGTACACAAAGTGACAAAACATATCTCAAAATTTGGCTTTGAGATTTATTTCTTTGGAAGTTTAGGGTAATTTTGTACCTCAAAATAAGTGAATGGGGTTACTAATTTGGACATTCCATTTTTATTTGAAGAAGGCCCATTGGGTTCAGCCATTTGGCCCAAGTCTTTTGCAACATTAATAGTTTAATACGCTGATTTTGTCGCTGATTTTGTCGCACTGGATATATAGCTCCAAAGAAAAAAGTAGAAGGGCGCTTCCTCCCCAAAAATCAATCAAAAATTACATATTTCAATAAGCGACCCACATGGATTTTCAGATTCTAATGGCGGATTATACAAGGTAATTTAAATTTTTCTTTCGTAAAAATTATATGCAAGTTCATTTTAATATTTTTTTCTTGTTGTGGTTCTGATGAATTATTAGCTTTCTTGTTCTTTTTCTTCATCTTCTGCAATCTTTGCCCCCCTATGACTTTTGAGTTAAAAATTCTCCTCAATTTTTTATTATTTTCCTCGTCCGTTTCAATCATTGATGGCCTTTGACCTGCTTTTATTTGTTTGCGTCTCAGACAGATTCTTGGGCTGAATTTGATTCTGGATTGGTTCGCTTTTATTCGCTTTTAACATTTTATTTCTTTAAGTTTTATGTTTCCTGAAATTCTGAGTCCTGGATAGTTTTGCTTATTGGGTTCTTTTATTCATGAAACACATGATTGGAATTTGGAATCATTTCTTATTTCTCATTTGCATGGATTTTTTAATTTTTTTTTTTTTTTGCAGATGAATGTTTGGGTTTCTAAAATTTTATTCGAATATTTGATTCTTTACCTTCTGCATTAAGTATTAAAGATGAGAATTGCCTTGAGTTTTGCGTATTGATAATTGAAGCTGCAGAGCCAACATCAATCGGGTTTGTTTCTGCATCTATAGTCCAGCTGTTACTTTTTTTTAAAACTTATTTATTAGGTTTACATAGGTTTTGAATCTGAAATTTGCAACTTAAATCTCGTGGGTGAAATTTATTCCCTGGGAAAGTTAAAGTTATGTGAAACAGTGGGTTTATGTTGTTATCTCGACTGACAATGAATGACGTTTCAGTTTTCTGCTGTAAGCGAGGAAGATGATGTGGTTAAAGTTTTATTAAGCATGTAACAAACATGTTATAGCTTCATGGTTACTGCCTTTTAGATCGAGATTTTGTCTATTCATTTCCGATTGTGGTGATGTATTTGTAATTTTTGCTCCATTGACTAACTTTCTATTAAAGGTTGGTTAGTGTGTTTGATGGGTTATTCTTGTTGGTATGATTCTGTATCATAATTTCTCAATTATTTCAAGATTTAGTTCTTTGCATATATTCAGATATCTGAAGACTAGACCATCTTGGTCACAAAAATGCTGTTAAAGTCGTGGAATTGTGTATCTTGTTTCCTTTGTTTATCCACCCACGTGTTTGGATATTGTAAATGTGGCTTATGAGCTGTTAACTATATCAGATATCTAAAGGGTGAACCATTTGATGTTTAAGTCATTGAATTGGTGTTTTTGGCTTCTTTGATTATCCACCCACGTGTTGGATATTGTATATGTGTCTTATGAGCTGTTTACGTATTTGTAACGCAGAAATTTGGACGCCTCGTGGTTTGCATGGTAGGTAGCTTCATGTGACGTGGAGTAAAATAGAACGATTAATTGATTATCTAGTTTTAAGTACTTTATATTTTTGTGGAAGATATATTGAATGTTGTCATGAGAATACGTAGTGTGTCACCGAAATGGCACTGCCATTTACTATGTTATGTCTGTATGTGGAACGTACCAAACATGCAAATAATTTACACCTAAAATTTATAAGACGATTTGCCACGATGAAAATTTAACACAATTTCCTGCCACGTACTCAATGGAATTCAATGAAACATTGAGACATTCAGCACAATTTCCTGCCACATGCTCAACTGAACTGAAAAGTCAAGCTTCTTTTGGGTTTTTTGCCAGAATATATATATATAACTGAGACAGGCAGCCTTACTTGAACAACAAATAGCTTGAGCTTCCATCTTTTGGTCAAGGATCTGTAAGTCAGACGTTTCTATGCATTCATACCACTTATTTGGATCATCTTGCGTATTTTCATTAGGAAGATATCAATATGATTTCCATATTGTGGGCTGTTACTCGTGGTTTTTCCTCGTGTTGTTCCATGTTCATGTTTTAATTGTGTCAAAGATCTATGCCATTTTTCTTTAATAAGGTGTTTTATATTTTAAGCCTTTTGAGCGGCATATTTGCAATTTTCACCAAGTACTCTATTTAAGCTGGAATGGGTGTATATATAGCTATTAATAATCTCAAACTCTGTACGTTATTAGCCATGTATGTTCCTATGTTGGATATAATTTACTCTTAAAATCTTACCATCCGATGGCATGTAAGAATTATGCTTCAGGTAATTGGTATCCGTTTGAGAATTTTACCCTTTATTTAATGATATAATATAACTAAGCTTTTTGCATGCTACAGTAAGGCTTAAGAGAACCTGATAATTTTGAGTAAACTGACCTCACGTTTGTAAGAAGATTTGACGCTTTAAATAAAATAATGATAAATAAAATTGCTCTTTAAAGACTTCTGAGGGTTCATTTGAAGTTTGAAATATCTTCAGAGAATCTTATACTTTCCTAATATTGTTCATACTTTCCTAATATTGTTCCTTGAAATATGCTTTTCTTTGAACTGTTTTGTAGAGCACCATTATGCCTTATACCACAGAACTCATTGGTCTTAGTTTTACCTTTTACCTTGCTTCTGGCAAATATATCTGGAAAATATAGTCCTTCCTCATGCTTTACGAATTCTCATTTATCTTACATGTAATTAGATACCTTTAATTTTCAATCCCATATATATCATAATTACTTCATCAATGGGCTTATGCTTTGTCCTTGCTAGTCTATATGGCACAACTTGAATCATCGCGCTTATGCTATTGTAAGGTTAAAAATATTTGAGTTGTATCATTATAATTTTTTTAGAAAACAGCATGCACTTGGTCTTGAATATATTTTACTATTGTATCAGCTTAGTTATTATCATTCTTTGAATACTTTTTTGATGGATCACATTCCGTCGAAGTATCCTGATATCATTAGTTTTAACGTTACAACCATTATCAGACTCTAATTTCAAACATTGAATGCTTATATGAATATCACCAACAAAAGATCATTGTATTACTTTCAGGCTCTGATTCTGCTGGGCTGCAATGAACCATCAATACGGGGAAGATCAAGTAAGTTTAGAAACTTTTCTGATCACTTATTTCGCTTTTACCTAAACACTCTTAAATGCAAAATTCTTAAGCAGGATCAAGTCAATGTCGCTGGATTCGACATTCCCAATTCACCTGACGCAAGCTACAACAATGTGTACCCTGGAAATGAAGACGAAGGGCGAGAACCACCAACCCTACCACCACACCTGCAGCATACTCTGTTAAACCATCCAAGAACCGGTGATCCAGGTGCATCCCATCTCCCATCGCCCCAGAATGTCACTTTGAATCATCTTTGCATTGAGAACCGAGAATCTACTCGATCTGTGGTTGCACTTGGGGTCACTCACAGGTTTCGTTCGAAATTCGTAACCATTGTTCTTTATAAACCAGTTCAGAGAAGGTGAATATCGACATATGATTAGCTTTATCAAAAACCTTATCCTTGTCCTCGTCATTTATCTGTGTATTGATTAGTGCAGTTATAGGACTAGCCAGAATGCAAAAAGAGTAAACCTCTTTTTTGTGCTGTATGAACTTTAATTATCAGGAACAGTTGTGCTAAAAGCTACAGTTTTATGTCAAGGCTAAGTTCCTGCAAACAATTTTCAGGGATAGTTGTGCTAAAAGCTATAATTTAATGTTAAAAGGTATATTGCCTGCTTTCTTGATTTTCTACGTTTTATTTTTCTCACTGTCATATTCAAAGATTGAACTTTGTGATGAATGGATGTTGCATACTTAGTAATGATATTCATGTAACACACACACTGTAGAAGGGATTATCTTCAGACCCGGTTAGCTAACCTGACCCAGCTAAGTAGGAGATTAACCCTGTTTGGATTATCCCAGATTCAGATAGTTATGGACCCGACAGGCCTGCTTTTTCTTTTTCCCCCGACGTATTTGATTGTTGATTATTTTTCACTTTAAAAGTATCTGTGTCAAATTTGAATTATTTGTAGACATGATAAAATTCATTTTTTTTAGAAATAATTCTTAGAATACGATATAAATAATGAGCAATAGTGTTGTAAAAGATTAAAATAAAAATAAATATGCTGTTATTGTAAATTTATCAAAGATTTGACACTAAAAAGAAACGTTTTTCACCAATATAGCAATGTAATAATATAAGCAACGGAATTCGAGAATCCGTCGTGTTAAAATTAGCTACGGATGCTAATATCAGGGACAAAATCGTACAATTACGATCACCAAAGTAATGATGGAACAAATTCCATCGCCAATCACTTAAGAACTCCCATGTTTGTAGCCATGTTTTATCATGGCGCGATATTATGTTAATCGACGAGAATAAGAAATTGTTAATGCTAAATTGAGTTGTGGAGAGATATTTGAATCAAAAGATTTTAGATTAAGTATGTCAAAAACAAAATATATGAAGTGCAAATCTAGTGGCTGTACATCTCGAGATCCCGGTGTTGTAATACTCGATGCCCAAGAGATTTCGATGAGTATAAAGTTTCGATACTATGTTCTATTATTCAAAAGGATGGAAAGATTGATAGTGAGTTAATTACATAATACATGTAGATTGGTTGAAATAGAGAAACACTATAGGAATTTTATGCTATCATAATATCTCGCTGATATTAAAGAGAATTCTATACAACTGTCATCAGAGCTACAATGTTGTATGAGACAGAATGTGATCTCGGTATTGTAACACTCAATGACCAAGAGATCTCGATGAGTAGCAAGTTTTGTAACCTAGGTCCTATTATTCAAAATGATGGAGAGATTGGTAGCAACATTGAGATTTAATGGAAAGTTCTATAGAACTGTCATCAAACCTGCAATGTTGTGTGTGACGGAATCCTAGAAATCTAAGAGGATCACATCAAAAAGATAAGTGTAACAGAGATGTGAATGCTTTGTTAGATGTATGGTAAAAGAGATAAAATAAGGAACATATATATTCGAAATGAAGTGTGTGTGATTTGTATAGTCGTTTATGTTGGTTTGGTCACGTACGACGTATGCCCAATGATGAACCTGTGCGTCGAGTGAAGTTCAATGATTTCGGCCCTTTCAAGAGAGCAATGAGACGACTGAATAAGGCATGGTTTGAAATTTTATATAAAGATATGGGGTCTAAACAGATTAATGAGGTATATGACCGAAAGAAACTATTCGAGAAGACTGCCGAATGCATGCGATACGACTTGAATTTTTCTGTAGTTCATGTAACCTACCTCGTTATATTGGGATTCATCAAACAAAAGCCAATTTATTCCACATTTAAAAACACCAACGAAATGGAATCTCTTTGAGGATGGAACATAATCTTAAAATATCAAGAGCACCTGATTTGTATGGTCAAATGTTAAATGACATTTCATTATTCGAAGGGACCTCGACTCATTACATTTGTACAAATTACTTCATTATTTTCACATTTTCTCTGCTTGTAATAATAGTCAACTGTGCTGGACAATGATGTTTCAAGTCGGAAAAAAATTAAATATAAGATTTATAAATTAATTATTCATTTAGTAAGTTAATGTTGATGGATACCTTTATATTTCGAGGCCAACACTACTACCTTTTCTTCAACTAATAAATTCTTCTAAAATAAATTAAATCAGGCAAGTCACTATAACATGTAAAATTGACAAGAAATTTCATTTAAGTTTTACCTTTTTTTGATAATGGAGGGGCTAAAGAGCTATTTTGCACACCACAGAACTCGAGCACGAGTCTCTGCCAAAGAGTGAGCTTTTACCATAATTACATTCAGCTACCACAGGAAAAATCGTATAAATTTTTGAATATTCAACTCATGATTAATTAGAATATTATTATTAAATTTAAATAACTCATCGCAACCATAATTGATTACATGAAAACTATATATCTACTGCTATGATATAGGTTGAATGAATTGAGTATTGACGCATATCTCAGGGTTCTTTTTACTATTTTATAATTTTCAGTTAAAATTATTATTTTTTCATAATCATGTACATTTTATAAAATAAAATATTTAGAGAAAATATTTCTCATTATTAGCCCCAGTTAGCGTGTTGAATTGTTGATAGTCCCGAATCCTTGAGAATTATTCTTGGCTATCTCATAGGTAAAAGCATAATTTTTTTTTATTTTTAGCAATTGATCAATCTTGGGTAGCAAAAAAGTAATCAATCTTGGGGTTATGACATGATATTAGGGGTGCTTAACGGGCCGGGTTAATCCGAACCGGATTAGTCCGGTCCGGAACCGGACTAACCGGTCCCGAACCGGTTTGAAACCGGACCGGGTCGATTCTGCCGTTCTGGATCTGGTATCTTACCGGATCCGTTTTTTAAAAAAAAAAAGTTTTTTTTCGATAAATACCTTAGTTTTTACTTTTAAAAAAAAAAAGAAAAAGAAAAAGAAAAAAGAAAAATCCGGTTCCGGGTTGGAACCGGTCCAACCCTGAATCGGTTGGACCGGAACCGGATCCAATCCGATTCCTTAACGGATCGGTCCGGTTCCGGGATTATCGGATCCGGAACCGGCCGGTTTCGGACCTGACCGAACCGATCCGTTAAGCACCCCTACATGATATCCACAGGCTGGTTTGACTCACTATTTGGGGACACCATTACAAGTAAGTTTTATTACAAGTAAGTTTTATTATTATATTAATATGAATTAATTAGTCTCTCATTGTCAGTGGACATGTATTCCATTAGTACGCTCCACTAGATACTAGATAGACTGCGGGTAATTTAGGTGTGTTTAAAGTCTTATATAACATAGGCTGATGTTGCCACAGAAAGGGTTTACTTCGATTGTGAAAATAAACGTGTCACCCTTGAATGGTACGTATATCTCTTTAAAATACCCTTTTAAGTCATTAAAAGTGCTTGAAATGGTTCATTGTTGATGGCTACAATTTTCGAGGGTCAAAGAATTTTCGACACCTTGTAAGGATTCAAATTTTTGATTAGAGTTACTATATTGATGTGATAATACCTGAACTATTGCACATCTTGTTTTTGGCCCCTTTCGTATGATATGTAATCCTCTATTTCTTGATAATAATTGTACTATTATAATAAATACGTTTATAGTTTTGTGAAGTTGAGTTTTAGTATTACACATGAAATATTATGCACCTTGTTTTCTCAAAGGTTTTCGACAATTAACCATTGTGATTTTTCAAATAGACAGTTTGCACCTCAATGATTTGAAGTAGATGGTTTATCATTCTGTGATTTTCAAAATAGACAGTTTAGCCTCATATATTTTGAAAATATGCAGTTTAGCTCATCTAGTTTGTGAATATGTACAAAACTAATGTAAAAGGGACAATGTGCTATGTTTTGCAAACCAAGGGGTAAAATGTCTATTTTGAAAACTACATGGGGAAATTTTTTTATTTTCAAACCACTTGGTGTAAAGCCCCTATTTTGAGATAAAATTGTCGGAATATAATTTGTCATGTGGACCAACATATGTAATTAATTATATATTGTTGCTATCTTAAATTTTAGCCCAATAAAATGATAAGAATAAAGTTAATAAAGTTTGGCTATAAACATTTAATATGGTGTGGACCTTTAATGTGTAGAGACAATCGGACTTTTCTATTTGATTGATTGGATTAAATAGGAACCCTAATATATAAATAAGAGGTCATGGTCCACATGTCACACGATTAAGTCATTCTAACTGTCTCCCGTCAATGGTGAGAGAGCGTGAGATAAGATTAAAGAACTCTTAAGTCTAATCGTGAAGATCTGAAAGATCATAGTACTCAGATTGAAGGGATATCAACTATTATGAATTCAGGCACGCTTTCGCATGCAAGCGGAGAGAAAAAAACATTAATAATAGAACAAAATTTCAACTCGTCTTGGATGAATAAATTATCAGTAGATATTTTTGACAGGGTGTGCCTTAAGGAGTTCTGTAGAGTCAATCACTGTATGAAGAAATTCGGTTCCTTATTTGTTTATTTGAAAGTCTAACACAAATGTCAGGCAAATGTAGCCTCCCCTGGATCACTAAGGCTCTCTCAGAACCCATCGCTTGTTTCAGTTTAAATATCTCCATAACCTCCGATATTTGCAATAACCTGTAAAATCTTGGATACTTCTCTTCTTGTACTTCCAATTTTTTTAGTAAGAAATTTCCTTTCAAGTGAGAATGGCAGGTGCTGAATTAGGTTCTCCTGGAAGCTCCATGCATGGAGTCACTGGCAAAGAACAAACCTACGCGTTTTCCGTCTCGCCCGGAGCCGTTCCAACCGATAAAGCTGCCGAATTTGCATTGCCCGTTGATTCTGAACACAAGGCAACAGTTTTCAAACTCTTTTCATTCGCCAAACCACACATGAGAACATTCCATCTTTCTTGGATATCCTTTTTCACATGTTTCGTGTCCACTTTTGCTGCTGCCCCACTCGTCCCCATAATCCGTGACAACCTCAATTTAACCAAACAAGACATTGGAAATGCCGGGGTTGCCTCTGTTTCAGGAAGCATATTTTCCAGGCTGGTAATGGGCGTAGTTTGTGACATGTTAGGCCCACGATATGGCTGCGCATTTCTCATCATGTTGTCAGCTCCTACAGTTTTTTGCATGTCTTTCGTGTCATCTGCCGGAGGGTATGTTGCAGTGCGATTCATGATCGGATTTTCGCTCGCAACTTTTGTGTCATGCCAATATTGGATGAGTACCATGTTTAACAGTAGGATTATCGGCCTTGTCAATGGAACTGCGGCTGGTTGGGGGAACATGGGAGGCGGTGCAACTCAACTGATCATGCCGTTGCTTTATGAAATAATTCGTAAGGCGGGATCGTCCCCTTTTGTCGCCTGGAGGATCGCCTTCTTTATTCCAGGTTGGCTTCATATAATCATGGGTATTTTGGTTATGACACTTGGCCAAGATTTGCCTGATGGAAATCTCAGTACATTACAGAAGAAGGGAAGTGTTGCAACTGATAAATTCTCCAAGGTTAGTTTATTTAATCAACCATTTTACACATCCGCTTCATAGAAAACACCTAAACCAGAATTTTGTCTTTTCTTGTCAGGTTTTATGGAATGCAATCACAAATTACAGAACCTGGATATTTGTCCTCTTATATGGGTACTCAATGGGAGTCGAACTGACAACAGATAATGTTATTGCAGAGTACTTCTATGACAGGTTAATACTAATTCATCGTTTTATCTTCAAATTACGCTACCAAATCGCTTAAAAATCAATATAATTCCCGCGTTCAATATGCCAACAGATTTGATCTCAAACTACACACAGCCGGCACCATTGCTGCAACCTTCGGTATGGCAAACCTCTTAGCCCGACCCTTCGGTGGGTTCGCCTCCGATTTCACAGCTAGAACATTCGGCATGCGTGGTCGGCTCTGGGTTCTATGGACTCTCCAAACACTAGGCGGAGTCTTCTGCATCCTGCTAGGCCGCGCAAATGAATTACCATTTGCAATCGCCACGATGATTCTATTCTCTGTCGGGGCACAAGCTGCATGTGGTGCAACCTTCGGCATCATTCCTTTCATTTCTCGGAGATCATTAGGCATCATTTCAGGCATGACAGGAGCAGGAGGCAATTTCGGGTCCGGCTTAACACAGCTAGTGTTTTTCGCTAGCTCAAATTTGTCAACTTCGACAGGATTATCTTACATGGGGGTGATGATAGTTTGCTGCACTCTCCCTGTCACTTTAGTGTACTTCCCGCAATGGGGCGGCATGTTTTTCCCCGCTTCGAAAAACTCTGATAAAGGAACAGAGGAGCATTACTATGTGTCTGAATGGAGTGATGAAGAAAAACAGAAAGGGATGCATGCGAGTAGTCTTAAGTTTGCCGAGAATAGCAGATCGGAGAGGGGAAGACGGGTTGCTCCAGCACCGAATTCGACACCATCTCATGTTTAATTCTAGCGTTGAAGGGTTGTAACAGGGATTCTTATATTGAAATGTTGGGTGTCTTAATGTTTGATTGTACTGTTCCTTTGTGCTTATGTTGAATGAAAGTTGTGTATTGGTGATGAATCACTCATGTTTAAAAGTATATATCTTCCCAAAGTTGCCGTTTTTCTTGCAAAATATAATTGATATTCACAAAGCATATCTATTAAATTATGCATTCAACATGTACAAGAGAGTTGAGTATTCCTTTTTATTATTATCAAAACATCAAGATATAATCACAACAATGAACTCCGCGAGAACTAATAATTTGTGTTTCTCATCTAATGACAACCCTACATGTTCTGTTAGGTGTCTATCCGTCTTGGCATATCCATGTGTACCAGCAAATCAAAAACCAATACGAATACACAAGTATGCAAATATAGCATTATTTTCCAAAAGGAAATAGGGTCGGCTCAGATCTGCTAATTTCCAAACATGACAAAGACCTGAAGGTGAGGGCACCACACCAGTAAACTGTCAACCCACCATCGCACAAAGCTGCTGGACAAGGAAGCTCTCAACCTCCCCAAAACAGATTCCACCAGAGGACAAAGCAGCATCCCATCGGAGCACACAACAGCGGACAAGGAACCACTTGGACAGAACCACCCTCAACGTCGAACCACCACCACAACCCTTCATAGAAAGAACAGGATAAAAGTCCTAACCCAGCAAATGGAGTCACCGATGTTCTCACACAGAAAAACAAAAGGCAAGACAAAACGGGCGAGAGTCAGACAAGGAGAAGGAGGCGCACGTTCAGACTCAAGAGGGGGTGAGCGAATTATCAGATGTAAGTGGGTTAAATATGGTGGGCTAATTAGTGGTGGGTTTAACAATTGGGCCACAAACCCAACAAATCTCCACTTTGGTCTAATATCGGTTTCTCTTCAGAGGTAGGGAAAACTTAAGCAGGCATCATCATCGCCTTATGGTCCCCACATACACAAAGTAATGTGTGGAACAAATTCCTGTCAAAACACAAAGTAAAGACAAGGAAAAACAATAACAAGCACATAGCAAGTTAAAGAGGGAAGGTAACCAGGGTAACAGTTTTGTAACGAGCACAAAGCAGGTTATAAAACACTAACCAAGATACTAACCATGCATCAATCACCAGTATCAAATTTTAAAAAATTTAACATGATTGAAACTTACTAAGGGGCAAACACTTTAGTACCCACTATCAACAGGATTAAACTCAGAATGTATTTTCTCAAGATAAACTAAGCATTTGGCAACATCTATGAGGTAACGAAACCTAACATCAATATGTTAATTCTATCATGAAAGACTGGATTCTTACACAACTGTATTCCAGATTGTGAATTAGAGAACATAACTACATCACCTTCAAGTAAACCTATTTCAGAGATTAAACCTTTTAACCAAATAGCTTCTTTTAAAGCATCAGTTACAACAATGTATTCAGATTCAGTTGTAGACAAAGCAACTATATCTTGTAACTGATATTTCCAACTAATTCAAGCACCACACAAAGTGAACACATAAGATGTTGTAGATTTTCTGTTAATCCATATCATTAGTATAGTTAGAATCCACATAAGCTTTTAGTTTAACACTTTCAGAACACTTAGAAACACTAAAGCCACAATGCACAGAGTGCTTCAAGTATCTCAACGACCATTTAACAACATTCCAATGCATCATGTCAGGGTTAGACATCTACCTACTTAAGCAACTAACAACATAAACTATATCAAGCCTAGCACTAACCATCAAATACATAACAGATCATATTGCATTTGAATAAGGCACATTCTTCATAGAATCAAAGTCAAAATCAGATTTAGGACATTGATCTTTACTCAACACAAAATGAGCAGCTAAGGGCACATTAACCGGCTTTGCAACATAGAAAATTTCTTCAAAATCTTTTCAACATAAGAAGTTTGGTTCAAGTAGTTGACATCTTCCTATCTCTCACAATATCCATGCCTAAATTCTTCCAGCATCTCCTAAGAATTTCATGTCAAATATTTCACTTAGATATTTCTTAACATGCTCAATTGATTTCAAATAGGGACTAGCAATTAAAATGTCATCCACATAAATCAACAGGGATATAGGCAAAGAGAAAACATAATTATCATAGTAGTAAACTTAACAACATGAGCAAAAATTTCAGTGAAGTCTATACTGTTTTTTTTGTGTAAAACATTTAGCTACAAGTCTATCTTTGACCCTAACATAATCGTTTTCATTATTAATCTTAAACAACCATTTGCAATCAATAACAGGGCAATTAACAGGTTTAGGAACAAGAATCCAAAAATGATTTACAATCAAAGAATGCATTTCTTCTTTCATAGCACACAACCAGTCATTAGCATTTTTAGATTTCAGAGATTCATTGTAGGTTTTAGGTTCACAATTATCAATTGATTCAAACACATTGAATACATAAGAAACAAGATGAAAGTCACTTAGCTTAGCAAGTTGTCTTATGTTTCTCCTAGCCCTATCTCTAGTCAATTGATAAACATGCAAATCTTATTGTTCATTAGCAACCAATTCATCATTCCCAACAGGGTCATGTTCAACAACAATATCATGATTTTCAGGCATTTCATGAATCTCAGGTTCAATAACAAGCAAGTTCACATAATTTTCAGCAAAATGCACATTGTTATCATTCACATGAACGACACCAGGCAAATGCTCCACCTAGCACTAGACTCATACTCATCAAAAAACACAGAAGAAAGCAAGCAATGCATTTCAGAATCATTGAAAATTGCATCCCTACTTATAATGGTTTTAAAACGAGGTTCACTTCTTAGCCATAGTCTGTATCCCTTAAATCCCTCGGGATAACCTAGAAAGACACACTTAGTAGATGTAAGTTCAAGTTTATCACCTTTCCTATGCACAAAAGCAGAGCAACCAAACACTTTAAGATTAGAATAATCAAGTTCTTTACCAACAAAGACAGATTCAGGACACAGACCATTTAAAGGTACAGAATGAGATCTATTGATCAAGCAGGCAGCTGTCACAACAGCTTCAATCCAAACTCTATTTGTGAAGCCATAAGATGCAATCATACTTCTAAATTTCTTAAGGAGAGTCATATTCATCCTCTCAGCCACACTGTTAGAACCGAAGAGGGGGGTGAATGAGGTTCATTGGCTACTTTAGCGTTTTAAAATGTATTTGCAAAAGTTGAGTTTGCGCTGCGGAAGACTTGATGTCAATTGACAAATAAACAAAATGAAGAAATAATGTAAATTCTTAAAGTAAATAAAGCGATAAATGACACAAGCATTTGTTATAGAAGTTCGGTGATGAATCGCCTACGTCTCATCTTCCCGGCTAGAAAACGTCCAACCGAGGTTCTACTAGAACAACTTTGATCTTGGCCCTAAGGGCTCGAAGTTAGCCACAACACACTCTTCCCGAATGACACACTCTTCACGAGTCTTCTTGGCTTTAAGGGCTCCAAGGATAACCACACACAAACTCTTCACGAGTCTTCTTGGCCTTAAGGGCTCCAAGGATAGCCACAGCCTTGCACCAACTTCATTTGTTGATGTCTTATACAATTTCCAACTAGCGTCGGTGTTGGAGGACCTTACAATAAATAAAATGACACCTTCACGGTGTACCAACACGAAGAATCAAAAGCTCTCACACAAGAAATAAATACAAACTCCAATACAACACAAATGTATGAAGTTTGCAAAGCTAGAATGATTTTGATTAAGCAAAGCTTTCTTGTAGTGTACCCTCTTGTTTCTTGTCTTCAAAATGCTCCAAAACATCCATATTTATAGTGTAGAAGGCCCCCAAGGCTCCTACTAGCCGTTGTTACACTTAAGGCTTGAATCACTCCAAGAATGCCTCAGCCATCGCCTCGAGCGATCTCCATCGCCACGCACCAACGGTCGAAATCTTCACCGATCGCCTCAGGCTATGTTCCGATCGCCTCAGGCGATCGTTACCAAAATTCAATGCCGTATCGGTTGATCACAAATATCGCCTCAAACAAAGTACCCATCGCCTCAAACGTTCCATACATCGCCTCAGGCGATCTAGCCATCGCGCGGTCCTCGGCGTCGCTTCAGATGATGTGCGTGGCGAAGTCTTGTGTGACTGCCATCGCCTGGGGCAATTGTCACCATCGCCTGGGACGATCTGTTCGATGCCTTGAACATTTGACTTCCTTCAAACAAACCACTTTTCAACCATCTAACATGTACACTAAGTGGACACATTAGTATAACAAACATAAGTTTTGTTGATCATCAAAACTCATAAATAATTCGGAGATAAATTAAGCATTAAACTCAACAATGCGTTTAAGGCTCAACAATCTCCCCCTTTTTTATGATCACAAAACTTGATAAACTTGAAGATGTAATATGCATGAAATGTGAGTAAACAAGACTCCCCCTTAACAATTGCATAGCACATACAAGTAAAGCATGATACAAAAACTCTCCCCCTCAAACCATGCATGTATTAAGCTCTCCCCCAATGATGCATGTATTAAGCTTCAAGTTTATCACAAAATTCTCCCCTTTTTTGTGATAATCAAAAAGCACAAAATTCAAATAATCATAGCACAAGTATATGTTGACATATATCCATAGTCTAACAATTTTCACACGTTCCTCATCAAGCATGTAATAGCCATAACAAGCATAAGATTAAATCATTGAGAGGAAAAACAAACATGCGTTTAAGGCAATCAACAATGAATTCTAGATGTGCAAAGTGTGCATATGTTCTATTAAGAGTTCATGCACTCATGCCCAATAGACATTAAAATTCTCAAAGCATCATTTGATAAGTTATGATAATAAAATCATTAAGGTCATAATAGCGTTATATCCATTTTACTATGATCCAATATCGAGCATCCAAACAATTATAGCATGCTTAATCACATAATTGCACATTTCAAATTCAAAGTGAATTCATGGCACATCAAGATATTTACCATGATGAGATAAGCATACATCATGCATAAAGCAATTTAAATATCCATATGCTAAGGGGAAATGAATTTTATTATCAATGAATATTGAGCTTCATTTTTATTGGTCACAATTAGTTTGTGCCGATGAAATTTTGAATTGCTCTTTTAAATGCACAATTGTAATTCAAAATAAATTTACCTTGGATGATAAGAATGAATTCATATCATCGGCCATTTACCTCGCGCTTCTTCTATTGTGGTGCATAAGATGATTTTCTCCCTTGAGGTGCTAGTGCCTTCATCCTCCATCCCTTTGTTGTTCTTACAAAACAAATTTTTGATTTGGGATTCTTTGGTACCCATTTGATTTTTGGGTCCTTGCGGGTTAGCTTTTATCGATGCCTTTGGAATCCATTTCCACCTCTTGTTTGGTTGGTATTGATTTTTAACAAATCTACATTCGTTCTTGGTATGACCAACCTTACAACAATAAGTGCAAGTAGGAGAATTATGCTTAGCTTTATCCAACAAGCTTGTAAAAAATTAAGATTTGCTTGAAAAGCCTAATCCGGCTTTATCGACGCTATATCATTGCAAGCCAAGCAATTCTTCCAACTTTAAGCTACTTTCACTAAACTTGCAAAAGGATTTCTTCAAAGAACTTAATTCATTTTTCAATGAACTGTTTTCTTCATTTCTCTTGGTTAACTCAAGTTCGAGTAATTTGTTACTCATCTTGGTTTTGCCAAGTACATCAATGAGCTCATTATATGTTTCTCATAATTCATCAAAAGATGGTACCTCATCGTCGCTTTCCTCTTCTTCATCATTTGCGTCATCTTTGGCCATGAGACAAAGGTTTGTTGTTTCTTCTTCATCGGAGTCACTATCACTCCATGTGGCCATTAAAGCTTTCTTCTTCAGTTTATCCGCATTCTTCTTCCTATGACATTCATTCTTCCTATGACATTCATTAGCATAATGACCTTTATATTGACAATTATAGCATGTTATCTCTTGTTTAGATTCATGTTTGGTAGCACCGGAGGTCTTTGGCTTGTTGTATTTGTTGTAGAATTTCTCTAACTTTCTTGTGAACAAGATCATCTCTTCATCATCGGATTGATCTTTCCTCCTGACCAAGGCTATCCCCTTTCTTATGGATCTATCTTCCTCCTTTATTCCCTTCCGGGTTGACACCTCAAGCTCATGGGTCACCAATGTACCATGAAGTTCATCAAGATCGTAAGATGCACTATCTCATTTGTTGGATTCGATGATAGCCGTCCTCTTGGCATCACATTCTTATGGTAAGGCTCTAAGGGCTCTTCTCCATATTTGCTTTGGAGGATACTTTTCTCCAAGTTGGGCAAGCTCATTGATGATTTGGGCGAGCCTTCTAAACATAGAATCAACATTTTCTTCGGACTCCATCTCAAATGTCTCATACTTGAGTTGCAATAGATCGATCTTTGTCTCCTTCACTTGGTTTGTGCCCTCATGACAAATTTGCAATTTGTCCCATATTTCCTTTGCGGTTGAGCACATCGAGATCCGATTGTATTCCTTCATATCTAAAGCACAATGCAAAATATTAATAGCTTTAGCATTTTGAGCAATTAAAATCATATCCGCCCTTGTAAAGTCGTCCATTTCTTTGGGAACATTTCTTCCCTCAATTTCCTTAAAGGAATATGTGGACCTTTTACATTTATCTTCCATAGGTCATAATCTACGGATTGGATGTATAGAAAAATTCTATTTTTTCAATATCCGTAGTTATCTCCCGTGAAGGGCGGAGGACGATTGGTCGATTGACCTTGAGCAAACCCACTTGCTAGATTAGCCATAAAAAAAAATTGATTTAAAACAAAAATCAAATGGCTCTGATTACAACTTATTGGAACCGAAGAGGGGTGGTGAATGATGTTCCTTTGCTACTTTAGCGTTTTAAAATGAATTTGCAAATGTCGAGTTTGCGCTGCGGAAGACTTGATGCCAATCGACAAATAAACAAAATGAAGAAATAATGTAAATGCTTAAAGTAAATAAAGCGGTAAATGACACAAGTATTTGTTATAGAAGTTCGGCGATAAATCGCCTACGTCTCCTCTTCCCGGCTAGAAAACGTCCAATCGAGGTTCCACTAGAACAACTTTGATCATGGCCTTAGGGGCTCCAAGTTAGCCACAACACTCTTCCCGAGTGACACACTCTTCACGAGTCTTCTTGGCCTTAAGGGCTCCAAGTATAGCCACACACAAACTCTTCAAGAGTTACCCACACTCTTCACCAGTCTTCTTGGCCTTAAGGGCTCCAAGGATACCACAACCTTGCACCAACTTCACTTGTTGATGTCTTATACAATTTCCAACTTGCGTCGGTGTTGGAGGGCCTTACAATAAATCAAATGACACCTTCACGGTGTACCAACATGAAGAATCAAAAGCTCTCACACAAGAAATAAATTACAAACTCCAATACAACACAAATGTATGAAGTTTGCAAAGCTAGAATGATTTTGATTGAGCAAAGCTATCTTGTAGTGTACCCTCTTGTTTCTTGTCTTCAAAATGCTCCAAAACATCCATATTTATAGTGTAGAAGGCCTCCAAGGCTCCTACTAGACGTTGCTACACTTAAGGCTTGAATCACTCCAAGATCGCCTCAACCATCGCCTCGGGCGATCTCCATCGCCGCGCACCAATGGTCGAAATCTTCACTGATCGCCTCAGTCGATGTCCCGATCGCCTCAGGCGATCGTTATCAAAAATCAATGCCGTATCGGTTGATCACAAATCTTCATCGCCTCAAACGAAGTCCCCATCGCCTCAAACGTTCCAGACATCGCCTCAGGCGATTTAGCCATCGCGCGGTTCTCGGCGTCGCTTCAGTTGATGTGCATGGCGATGTCTTGTGTGACTGACATCGCCTAGGGTGTTTGTCACCATCGCCTGGGGCGATCTGCCCGATGCCTTGCACATTTGACTTCAAACAATCTACTTTTCAACCATCTAAACATGTACACTAAGTGGACACGTTAGTATAACAAACACAAGTTTTGTTGATCATCAAAACTCATAAATAATTCGGAGATAAATTAAGCATTAAACTCAACAATGCGTTTAAGGCTCAACACACACCATTTTGCTAAGGGGTATAGGGCACAATCTCGTGTCTTTGAATACAAGATTCATTGCACAAATTGTCAAACAAAGAATTACAAAACTTCGAGCCATTAGCAGTCATAAGTTTCTTAATATTTTTACCAGTTTGGTTAGTAATTAAAATCTTCCAATTTTTAAACTTTTCAAAATCATCTGATTTATTTTTTATTAGAAAAACCCATATTTTTTTAGAAAAGCCATCAATCACAGATAAGAAGTATCTATTTTCACCTTGTGTAGGAACACTAGAAGGTCCACACACATCAGCATGCAAGCCCTCATGAATCACATAACTCTTAGTCACATTAGGGGAAGGGGAAACTGAGAATTTCACTCTTTGTTGTTTGCCATAAACACAAGAATCACAGAAAGGCATGCAAGACAACTTGTCTTTACCAAAATAACCTTTTTTATGCAAAATCTCTAGACCTTTAGCACTTATATGACCCAATATTCTATGACACAGATCAGTCAAGTCACCAGTCACAGAATTCACAGAGATTTTTATCATACACAGATTCAGTTTTGCAAAAATAAAGATTTCTTTTCTTTTCAGCTTTGAAAACTATCAGAGAACCCTTTAAAAATATCATTATTCCATTTCCCCATTTACCTTCAAGACCACCAGATTCTAAAGCAGTACAAGACATCAAATTATTGCACAAGCAGAAACATGTCTCACATCTTTTATAGTCACAGAATAACCAGAATCAAATTTCAAGTAAACATCACCAATGCCAGCAACTTTACAAAGTTTCTCATCAGCCATAGAAACAGAACCATGTTCAACTTCTTTATAATTAGAAAACATTCTATATTGGTGGCATGTGATAAGAGCAACCAGAATCAATTAGGCATTCATTTTCACACACAATAGATGAATGCATAGAATTCACAGAATCACATGCATCAGTCACCATAAAGATATCACCTGAGTTTTCACCAGATGAAGAAACATGATTCACTTGTTCATAAGATTGGTTGTTGTCATTTTGTTTCTGGTTTTACTTTTTAGTACAGTCTTTAATAATGTGATTAGAATCACCACAGTTAAAGCACCTTCTGTTTTTAGGCCTAGACTTAGATATGGTCTTGCTTTTTCCCATTGTTCTTACCATTATTCTAATTTGAGTTATTATCATATTTATGATTGTTGTTAAACCTATGTTGAGACCTACCTGTAACATGCATAACTTTTCGTGAATTTGCTTACTACCTTTGTTCACTTTTAAATCTAATTCTTTATTCTTAAGACCATTAATCAAAGTGTCAAGCGTAATGGAATCTCTACCATACTTAATAGCAGATTTGACATCACTATAGGTCTCAGGAATATCATTTAAAAAAACACAATATGAGTATAATCATCAATGTTCCTATCTCCAGTTAACATAATATCTTGACAACTTGGTAAACACATCAAGATTCTCATCAACATCTTAGTTTAAGTCAAGCTTGACTTTGAAATTTTTTTCAAGTAAAAACAAGTTACTAGGCAAAGAGGTTTCCGTATACAGCTCTTCTAATTTTTCCCTAATAAGTTTAGCAGAAGTAAGTTTACCACATTTTCTAAGCACAGAGTCAGATAGATTCAAGATTATGGAGGAGTAAGCAAATTCATCATCTTCAACTTTCTTAGCAGGGGTTATATTGTCAGCATAATTATCATCTATAGCTTTAAACACTTTCTGTTGAAATGTTGCCAAGTAGAAACGTCCGATTTTTCATTAAAAGGTTCCATATTATAGCAAGAAATAGAAGTCATCGCACACAGACAAAATAAGACACACTAAATCATATGCTAACAAATTACACGAAGTAAGCAGCAGAAGCAGGACCACAAAAAAAAGACACAAATAATGAAAAAACTGAAAGTTTTACACAATTTTAAAATATGAGTGAGCCACATTGAGTATCACAGAAAACACAGAATTCTAGTTTTCTATAGCAAGAAATCCTCATTACCTATGACCTAGATGATCATCAAAACAATAAAAGTTTTAGGGTTCAAGCCAATCACTTACAACCCTAAGGCCAACGCTCTAGGGTTTCTCCACCGAAAAGCCGAACGGGGCAAAATCTGATCCGCCAAACAGTCGAGCGACGTTGTCCACCCACCAGGCGCATATAGGCCCTCTAATACCACTGTTAGGTGTCTATCCGCCTTGACATACCTATTGTTGGGATATGCCCTAAGACAAGTCATTAGATGATTGTTTAAGACACACAATGTTTATGGTTTTATGAATGGCAATTCATTATTATATATATTATTCTTTTAACTGTGCATTGTGAATTAATATATATGTTAATGTCCTTAGAATAATATTGTATTATTCTTAAAGATGTTCCTAGTCAAGTATTATCATGAAAGGGATAATGATAATACGTAGAGACTAGTATGTGTTGATCGATGAATTGTTCATTGATATGAGATATCAAATCAACATATGGGTACATGTTAGAGAACGATGTACTGGACAGACCCACCATGAGAATGCAACATGGATAGGTATATGATCGTCATATGCAATTCTCATAGTGATAATAATGTATGTAATCCTTACGACTTGTGATCATCAGAGATCCCAACATAAGGAGTTATGTATCTTGATATCGTCAAACGTTACCCGTAACAGGGTATACTATAAAGGCGACTATTGGATACACTACGAATTATGTAGAGGGATGTTGACTGATCGAGATATGATTTGTCCCTCCTATATAACAGGAGATGTGTTTGGCCCTTGATCAAGTGAGAACTAAAATGCATGGCCATGCTCGAATGAGTCGATATGAGATATCGAGCTTATTCGTTTATTCTAGTTCTACTTGGGGATCAAGAAATAAAGATTGGATATACGAGTATGACTATTCCATGACTCGTGTTCAATCTAAACACAAAGGACAAAGGGATTAAGTTACATGATTAATATTATCACAAGTTCTAAAGGTTATGTCGAGTCATTGACATTCTTGTAATTTGGGTAGCATCGATGTGTTGCTAGATACCGCTCAATGCTTGAGACATAAAATGAGATTTTATGTCACTGCCAACATTACAAGATCCTATCGGGTCGCACAAAAGATTAAATCGAGAAGGGAAATTAAATTCATTGGATGAATTAATTAATTAAGAAGAGTCTTAATTAAGTGATTAAAGGGTTTTAATTAAATCATGGGTTTGGGCCCATAAGACTTTAAGAAAGTCTTGAACCTTAATTAAAAGCCTTATAATATAAATAAGATTTTTTTGATTAATTGTTAATCATACTTTCATATCATTGTTTGATATCAAAAACCTAGCCACCAAAACCCTTAAGCTCTCGGCCACTTTGAGAAAGTGACCTAACCGCCGCCGCCTCCTCTCCATCTCTCGGCCGTCGCCGCCGCTAGTGAGGGAAGGAGATTGGTTGTTGTTAATTGGTTTTGATCCGTGGTTTGGTTTGATTCGAGAATAAGTCTAGCAACTTATTCTTGAATATCCCTTTTCGATTTGATCGTGTGGATACCGTAGAGACGAAGGTGAAAACTTTCGTTTGTGACTCGGAGTTCGTTGGACGTGCTGCTCCGTGGATTCTGCTTCAAACACGCTACAAGGGTAAGACACTTGTAATTCTCTAATCCGATATGATAACCTATGTATAGATCCGGTGTTAGTAATCCCAAAATTTTATTCCGCTGCGTTGTATGCTCATGGGGTTACTTACAGTGGTATCAGAGCCGTGTACAAGGCTCATATCGGATTTATGTGGTTAAATAGTTTAATCATATTAGAATTAATATTGCATGCTATTTAAAATTGTATATAATCATATATGATATGATTAAATTGAGTTTGTGAAAATCATCGTATAATTATATTTGATATAATTGGCGAATAATTGTATACGATACACGAAAGCGTAAAATCGAAGTGTTAGTCATCATGGCTCACGGCCGCCGCATGTTGCTAGGGTTTCGAACCCATTGGCTCGTGCATGGCCGAGCAGCCGCCGCATAAGGGATAGGGTTCGGACCCTGGCTCGAACGTGGGCCGAGCCGCTGCGTAAATTAGGGTTTTGAACCCATTGGCTCGTGACGGCTAGCTCATGACGGCTAGGGTTTCGAACCCTAGCAGCCGTGCAAGGGCTCGGCCGCCGCCACTCAATGGTTCGGCCATGGGCTAGGGTTTCGAACCCTAGGCCCATAATTGGTCCAGCCGTGGTCCATGTTGGTTCGAACCATGGTGGTTCGTAGCTAAGTCAAAATTAGTTCGTGGCATGTGATGTCTCGAGCGTACGATAATTTTTCAGAAATTCTATTTTACAGTTTTAATTAAAATTATATTTATAATGTTTAGAATTTAATTAATTAAATGTTAATGCATGCTTTATGTGTTGTTTGAGCATGGTGCGTGGTTATAGCCCTTTGACCTATTAGATAGGATTTGTGAATGTTTGTAATTTATAATACGACCTGCGTGTCGTGCCTTTCTCTTTTTCATTCTAAATGTAATCCCTCCCCTATGTTCCCCTCGAATGTGAATCGAGAAATTCTATATCTTGTAAATAGTATAGTTTATTTTATTGATGGTGATCAATGAAGATGGAGCATCGTGCCGGGATGAGGAGGCCATTCACAAATTGGAGCCAAAGGAAGGAGCTTATGAAGTTACCTTAGGTTGACTCATAGGAGTTTCTCATTGGCTTGAGAAACTCATTAGTAGGGGCTATAACCATGTCACGTTTTAATTATGTATGTTGATGCATGATTTATCTTATGTTTTAGTTTGATAATAGTATTACACATATATGTAGATATGTATACAACTATATGTAGTGGACATATTTTAAATTATCAAATTAATCATGAGATCAATAAATCCCTCTAAAATATTAAGTTTTAGATGCCTTCCAAAATAAAAGTACTCGTCAATAACTTCGATTGTACATGTGTGGGTTTGCCGAAGCAAAGCACCGTGGTAATCTTAGTAAGGCGCGAAAGGATAAAAGTGATATCCGTTATACTTTAATTGGGTACGACTTAACTAGGTTATCTCAATAGGATTGGAAACCTAGAGGCATGGGTTGGATTATAATCCATTTGATGAATTGAACAAAGTGTTGTTCGTCCAACTATCCAAGAATTATATGTGATGTAATTGACAAAGTGTTGTCTACCTAAATAACCGAGTCTTGGGCGATTAGCCAAAGCTAACTCAAGATTAAGTGAAATATGGATCTTGGCCCACTAAAGGTGTCGAGGGTTGATATTTTTCAAACAAAATAGTGGGAGTATCATTTAATATAAGACCATGTTAAATGATTTAAATCATAAACTTATTTTGCATATTTATATTGTAGATATCCATGGCAACTAACAACGTTACTAGCACTTTATCACTGCGATCGGTCCTTGAGAAGGACAAACTAAATGGGACTAATTTCCTAGACTGGCATAGGAACTTGAGGATAGTCCTCAAACAAGAAAAGAAACAATATGTCCTAGAGGAACCCTTACCCGCTGAGGAACCTCCCCTAACGGCTACAAGAACCGAAAAAGATGCTTACAAGAAGCATCAGAGTGACGCACTTGATGTTGGGTGCCTCATGCTTGCCACCATGAACTCTGAGCTTCAGAAGCAACATGAGGAAATGGAGGCGTTCGATATGATCGAACACTTAAAGCAGTTGTACCAACAACAAGCTAGACAAGAGAGGTATGACGTCTCTAAAGCGTTATTCCAGTGCAGGATGGTAGAGGGAAGCTTAGTTGGAACTCATGTGCTCAAGATGATTGGGTACATTGAGAATCTGGACAAGCTAGGTTTTCCATTGGACCAAGAGTTGGCCACCGATGTAATCTTGCAATCGTTGCCGGAGAGCTTCAGTCAATTTGTAGTAAATTACAATATGACTGATATGGAAAAGACTCTACCCCAGTTGCTTGGTATGTTGAGAACATATGAAGCAAATACTAAGAAGACTAAGGCCACAAATGTCCTTATTGTGAATAAAGGCAAAGGAAGGGCCAAAGCTAAAGGCAACAAGAAAGCAAAGAAGGTCATTGCTAAATCTAAGCCAAAGTCTTCTGCACTAAAGCCAAAGGGAGGGATAGCAAAGGAAGGGAACTGTTTCCATTGCGGTGAGACCGGCCATTGGAAAAGGAACTGCAAAGTATATCTGGAGGATCTAAAGAAAGGAAGTGTGACTTCCGCTTCAGGTATTTTTGTTATAGAAGTCAATTTATCTACTTCTTCATCATGGGTATTAGATACTGGATGTGGATCTCACATTTGTGTAAATGTGCAGGATCTCAAAAGGAGTAGGACATTGGTGAAAGGTGAAGTTGATCTCTGAGTTGGAATTGGAGCAAGAGTTGCTGCATTAGCTATAGGAGATTATCATTTAGCTTTACCTTCTGGTTTATCGTTGATTTTAAAAGACTGTTATTTTGTGCCTTCAATTACTAAAAACATTATATCTATTTCTTGTTTGGACAAGTATGGTTTTTCATTTATAATAAAGGACAATTGTTGTTCTATTTATTTAAATGATATGTTTTATGCTAGTGCACAAATGGTGAATGGTCTTTATGTATTAAATCTTGATATGCCTATCTATAACATAAATACTAAAAGGATTAAAAATAATGATTGTAATCCGACTTATCTCTGGCACTGTCGCTTGGGCCACATAAACGAGAACCGCATATCTAAACTTCAAAAGGATGGAGTATTAGATTCATTTGATTTTGAATCATATGAAACATGCGAATCTTGTTTAATGGGCAAGATGACTAAAGCCCCTTTCAAGGGACATGTTGAAAGGGCAAATGTTTTATTGGGACTAATACATAGTGATGTATGTGGACCAATAAGTACACAAGCTAGAGGTGGTTTTCAATACTTCGTTACATTTACTGATGACCTCAGTAGATATGGGTATGTGTACCTAATGAAACATAAACATGAAACCTTTGAAAAGTTCAAAGATTTCAAGAATGAAGTACAAAACCAACTTGGCAAAAGTATCAAAATCCTTCGATCAGATCGAGGAGGAGAATACTTAAGCCAAGAGTTTCATGACTATCTAAAGGAGTGTGGGATAGTCCCACAACTCACTCCTCCGTATACTCCACAATGGAATGGTGTATCCGAGAGGAGAAATCGAACCTTGTTAGACATGGTTAGATCAATGATGAGTCATGCAGATCTTCCGATATCATTTTGGGGACACGCTCTAGAAACAGCGATTTTCTTACTGAACCGTGTTCCATCTAAATCAGTGGAAAAGACACCATATGAGATATGGACTGGGAAGCGTCATAGTATGTCTTTTATGAAGATTTGGGGTTGCGAGGCTTTCGTTAGACGTCACGCCACTAACAAACTTGGACCCAAATCTGATAAGTGTTTATTTGTGGGGTATCCTAAGGAAACGAAAGGATACTATTTCTACTATCCCACCGAGAACAAAGTAGTTGTTGCTCGGACTGGTGTATTTCTTGAAAGAGAATTTATCTCTAGAAAAACCAGTGGGAGAAAAATAGAACTTAGTGAAGTTCAACCACAAGAAAACACTGAACCTGAGATTGAGATGGAAACAGAGCAGGCACCACAAGTTGTTGTGGAAGAAGCACCTGCTCAAGAGACACAAGCCCAGCGTAGGTCTGTAAGAGAACACCGAGAGCCACAGAGATATGGATTTCTTGTGACTCAACAAGGTGACTTACTACTTATTGATGAGGATGAGCCGTCATCTTATCAACAAGCTATAATGGGCAATGATTCTGAGAAATGGCAAGAGGCCATGAAATCTGAGATGGAATCCATGTATGCAAACCAAGTATGGACTTTGGTTGATCCACCTGAAGGGGTACGACCCATAGGGTGCAAATGGATTTTCAAGAAAAAGACCGATATGGATGGTAACGTACAAACCTATAAAGGTCGGCTGGTTGCAAAAGGATTCAAACAAATTCATGGTATTGACTATGATGAAACCTTTTCACCAGTGGCCATGGTTAAGTCCATAAGGATCTTACTTGCAATAGCTGCATTTCATGATTATGAAATCTGGCAGATGGATGTCAAAACAGCTTTCCTTAATGGAAATCTGCTCGAGGATGTGTACATGACACAGCCCGAGGGTTTTGTCGATCCAAAGGATGCTGGAAAGATATGCAAGCTACAACGATCCATTTATGGATTGAAGCAAGCTTCTCGGAGTTGGAATCTTCGTTTTGATGATGCAATCAAAGAGTTTGGTTTTATCAAAAACGAAGATGAACCTTGTGTCTACAAGAATGTCAGTGGGAGCGTAATCATTTTCCTAGTATTGTATGTAGATGACATACTTCTTATTGGAAATGATATCCCTGCCTTGCAATCTGTAAAGATTTGGCTAGGGAACTGCTTTTCGATGAAAGACTTAGGAGAAGCCACCTATGTATTAGGAATCAAGATCTATAGAGATAGATCGAGAAGGCTTCTTGGTCTAAGTCAAAGTACGTACATAGACAAGGTGCTTAAAAGGTTTAGCATGCAAGAATCCAAGAAAGGATTCGTGCCTATGACACATGGTATTTATCTCTCGAAGGAACAGTGTCCTTCAACACCAGATGAGAGACAACGCATGAGTAAGATTCCATACGCGTCAGCTATTGGATCTATCATGTATGCCATGATATGTACTCGTCCCGATGTATCGTATGCTTTGAGCATGACGAGCAGATATCAAGTTGATCCAGGTGAAGGTCACTGGATTGCTGTCAAGAATATCCTGAAGTACTTGAGAAGGACTAAGGATACATTCTTGATTTATGGAGGTGAGGAAGAGCTCAATGTAATGGGTTACACTGATGCAAGCTTCCAAACCGACAAAGATGATTTTCGATCGCAATCTGGATATGTGTATTGCCTAAATGGAGGTGCTGTGAGCTGGAAGAGTTCAAAGCAAGAAACAGTAGCCGATTCTACAACGGAAGCTGAGTATATTGCTGCCTCGGATGCAGCAAAGGAAGCTGTTTGGATGAGGAAGTTCATTTCCGAACTTGGAGTGGTGCCTAGCATTAAAGATCCGATAGAACTCTATTGTGACAACAATGGAGCGATCGCATTGGCTAAGGAACCAAGATCTCACCAAAGATCCAAGCACATACTTAGGCGTTTCCATTTCATTCGAGAAATCGTTGAAAGGGGAGATGTTAAAATATGCAAAGTACCAACAGATGATAATGTATCTGACCCATTGACGAAGCCACTGTCACAGCAGAAACATGATCGTCATACTAGATCTCTAGGCATTAGGTATATGTCTGAGTGGTCTTAGTGCAAGTGGGAGATTTGTTGGGATATGCCCTAAGACAAGTCATTAGATGATTGTTTAAGACACACAATGTTTATGGTTTTATGAATGGCAATTCATTATTATATATATTATTCTTTTAACTGTGCATTGTGAATTAGAATATATGTTAATGTCCTTAGAATAATATTGTATTATTCTTAAAGATGTTCATAGTCAAGTATTATCATGAAAGGGATAATGATAATACGTAGAGACTAGTATGTGTTGATCGATGAATTGTTCATTGATATGAGATATCAAATCAACATATGGGTACATGTTAGAGAACGATGTACTGGACAGACCCACCATGAGAATGCAACATGGATAGTTATATGATCGTCATATGCAATTCTCATAGTGATAATAATGTATGTAATCCTTACGACTTGTGATCATCAGAGATCCCAACATAAGGAGTTATGTATCTTGATATCGTCAAACGTTACCCGTAACAGGGTATACTATAAAGGCGACTATTGGATACACTACGAATTATGTAGAGGGATGTTGACTGATCGAGATAGGATTTGTCCCTCCTATATAACAGGAGATGTGTTTGGCCCTTGATCAAGTGAGAACTAAAATGCATGGCCATGCTCGAATGAGTCGATATGAGATATCGAGCTTATTCGTTTATTCTAGTTCTACTTGGGGATCAAGAAATAAAGATTGGATATACGAGTATGACTATTCCATGACTCGTGTTCAATCTAAACACAAAGGACAAAGGGATTAAGTTACATGATTAATATTATCACAAGTTCTAAAGGTTATGTCGAGTCATTGACATTCTTGTAATTTGGGTAGCATCGATGTGTTGCTAGATACCGCTCAATGCTTGAGACATAAAATGAGATTTTATGTCACTGCCAACATTACAAGATCCTATCGGGTCGCACAAAAGATTAAATCGAGAAGGAAAATTAAATTCATTGGATGAATTAATTAATTAAGAAGAGTCTTAATTAAGTGATTAAAGGGTTTTAATTAAATCATGGGTTTGGGCCCATAAGACTTTAAGAAAGTCTTGAACCTTAATTAAAAGCCTTATAATATAAATAAGATTTTTTGATTAATTGTTAATCATACTTTCATATCATTGTTTGATATCAAAAACCTAGCCACCAAAACCCTTAAGCTCTCGGCCACTTTGAGAAAGTGACCTAACCGCCGCCGCCTCCTCTCCATCTCTCGGCCGTCGCCGCCGCTAGTGAGGGAAGGAGATTGGTTGTTGTTAATTGGTTTTGATCCGTGGTTTTGGTTTTGATTCGAGAATAAGTCTAGCAACTTATTCTTGAATATCCCTTTTCGATTTGATCGTGTGGATACCGTAGAGACGAAGGTGAAAACTTTCGTTTGTGACTCGGAGTTCGTTGGACGTGCTGCTCCGTGGATTCTGCTTCAAACACGCTACAAGGGTAAGACACTTGTAATTCTTTAATCCGATATGATAACCTATGTATAGATCCGGTGTTAGTAATCCCAAAATTTTATCCCGCTGCGTTGTATTCTCATGGGGTTACTTACACCTATGTGTACATGCAAATCAAAGACCAATACAAATACACGAGTATGCAAATATAACAGTATTTTTCAAAAGGATATAGGGTTGGCTCAGGTCTGCTATTTTCCCCAATCTACGTCACTGAGAGAAACCACGATAAAAACCGGAATGTGAAGGCACCACACCAGTAAACTGTCAACCCACCAGCGCACAAAGCTACTGGACAAGGAAGCTCTCAACTTCCCCAAAACAGATTCCACCGGAGCACAAAGCAGCATCCACCGGAACACACATCAGCGGACAAGGAACCACTCGGACAGAACCACCCTCTACGTCGAACCACCGACACAACCCAAAGAGAAAGAACAGGACACAAAGTCCTAACCCAGCAAATGGAGTCACCGATGTTCTCACACAGAAAACAAGAGGCAGGAACAAAACGGGCGAGAGTCATCTATCGAGAAGGAGGCGCAAAAAATGGGCAAGTGTGAAAAATGAAGGAGGCGCATTATTGGTGGCTTACCAATTGGGCCACAAACCCAACATGTTCCGATGTGTTGTTGACTTGGGATTTTGATGGTTATCATCCCCACACTCGTGAATGATTCATGATGTAGTCTTATTAACTACAAAATCTCATGCCCAGACTCGAAAAAAAAGAAAGATGAGTAGTCCAATATTTTGGTGGACAAAAAATATATTTTTTTTATTGTTTTTAATTTTGTTTTTACAAAATTAGAAATAATCGATAAAATATATCATTTGAACTTTAATTTATGTGCTTATTTTGATTTGTCCTCTTCATTTATATTTATTGTACTTTAACCTATTTAACAATTAAGGATTTTAATTTGGCTATACATAGTAACATAATTACTAACTACTCAACTCTTTCGTAATAACAGATTTAGCACATTATTCTTTTCTTACTTCTAATTCCATTACTTATGTATGATTTAAAAAATAATGATTTTTTTTATATTACAATATTATTAAAAAACTTATCTAATAAATAAAAGTAAATTAAATTAGTTTAGATAATTTTTTATCCTTCAAGCACACATTTCAATTTTTCAATACCAAAAAGAGCCCAAATGCCCAAATATTAAAAGATATTTTTCCAAAATTAAAATAACTGAATTACCTTAATCACATTAAATTTTATCCAAACAATATTGATTTAAAGTATATTTTTAAACTCATATATAAATAAGAAATCTTGAATGATTATTTTTATGACTTAGAAATGATCATAATCAAACATATGGTAATTTTCAATGTTAAGATAAAAACAATTATCACAATATTTGATTAACGCCCAAAAATTACTTTGTTACATTTACAATTTTAATAAAGTATATGTGAAAAATAAATTATTAGTAGTGTTGTTAATTATACTTAAGCGTTACGTTTCTATCGTTTTTATTGAGGATTTTATACATTTTATACATTTGCAAAATTAAAGTCAACTGTGTTGGATTATGATGTTTCATGTCAGAAAAAATAAAGTATAAGAACTGATATCACCTAAATTTGCGATGACTTGCTGATATCAATAGAGAGGGGGTTCACCTCTCTTTCTCCTCCAACACTCAATATAATAGCCGGGATATTAGCAAATATCTTCTGCAATGACCTGAAAATACGAAGCAAATGTGAGAAGGGGCCGGAAGTTGTTCCGGCGGGTCCCCTCCGACGCTCAAGTCAGGCGAGAGAATATGAAGAGAATATATGCTGTAAGTGAAAGCAATTATATAATTAGTCCTTAATCAATACTCCCAACCTGGTATTTATAGGCGGAGACCTAAGAGTAGTATTACAACAAGGACTCTTTCCATGTTTATCCAAATCTTACCCAGATATGTCAAGATCCTGATAATACAATCAAATCCCTGATATTGCTCCGCATATCTAGGACTAGATATCTTGGGGAACTGGTTTCCTTGCTGAGAGCCGGTAGCAACAAGAGAAATGAGGAGAGCTTCGGCCTATTAGCTCGGGCTCTCAAAAGAGGTCTCACGGCGAGTTACGGGAGGGAAACAGGTAAGGCGAAACAGGTCGGCCAAACAGGTCGGTCCTCGCAAAAGAGCTCGGATGGGTAGGCGAGGTCTCGCCGAAGAAAGACGAGTAACATGCCTTGGAGCTAGGTCGGCTCGTCAGGTGGTATCTTCTAGCGGGTATCACAGTCCCCCTCCCTGTCGAGCTGTCGTTGTAGACCAGAAGCTCGTATGTGCTGAGTTATCCTGACGAGTCAATTCTTGAAAATAGCAAAACTTGATTTAGGCGGGAACTAACGGCTACAAAATTTGAATTTTAAATTGAAATTGTGACCGTTGGGCTCCCATCCCGATTCCCGAGGCTAATCTAGACCGTACAGCGCATCAAGGATCAACGGCCAGGATTCGTTGAGGTCTCCCTATATATATACCACTCCGGGTCCCTCATTATCCACTTTTGCCATTTTCGAAACAGATCGGATCCGACCTCTTTAGCTTGCCATTTTTATTTCTGAAAACTCCTAGGTACGTTTTCTCAGCTGTTTTTGTTACAATGTCTTCACCTGATCAATTGTTTCCTTCCCCTCTTACTGACGAGGAGCTTAGAGCGGTAGATCAGTATGGCTCATTTTATCCCGAAGGGATTGCCCTTCCTGAGGGAGTTGAGCCCCTTGAAGAAGTGGTGCGCACTGAGGATCCCCAGGAAGCTGGGACCTCAGCTGAACCCGACCTTCAAGTGACTGAGGTCAGCCCTCGTCTTAGATCAGAGTCGCCTCCAGGCAATTATCCTTGGTATGAACTTTATGTTCCTGTCTTGGATGAGTCAGATGAGGCCAAAATACGACAGGTCAGCCAAGCCCCTTCTGATTATGAATTCATCTTCCCTTCTTCTTCTCAACGACCCAACCAACCTCCTGAGGGTTTTTTTACCTTCTACCGCGGTCAGCTAGAAGGGGGTTTACGTTTTCCTCTTCCTGAATTCTTTCAGGAGTTCAGTAGTTTTTATCAGCTAAACCTTGGCCAATTTTCTCCCAACTCCTTCCGAATTTTGTGTAGTCTCGTAGTTATCTTTAAGGCGTTAGGCTTACCTTATGACCACCCCACCCTCTCTTATTTTTTTCACATCAAGAGATCAGATGAGGGCCCCTGGTATGTCACCAGCCGACCTGGCTGTGCATTTATTGGGGGTTATCCTAGCAAAATTAAAGACTGGAAAAATGAGTTCTTTTTTGTAAAGCCCTCCCAGCCCTGGGTCTGCTGCTCTGATTGGCTTGATCATCTCCCGGCTCTCCCCTCTCCTCCTAAAAATTTCAAAAAGAGCACCGCCTTCTTAGATGTAATGAACGCCATAGGAGGTCACTGTTTTAATTCATCTAAGCTGGTGGTGGAGGATCTGCTTTGTTTTGCTGGGCTGAGTCCAGCTGATCTGACCTTAAGGGGGAGAGCCGGTACTTGTTCTAACATGCTTTAACAATTATTTTATTCACGTGTATTTTGTTCGGTGTGACTGAACTATGTATCTGTTTATACAGAAGACAGAGTTATGAACTCATTAGTGCTGAAAGCTATTCAGAAGAGGAAGCAAAAATAGGGCCAACCCCCAGCAGCCGAGGGAGTCACCATTGTGGATGTAGGAGGTGAGAACCCCCCCGAAGATGTAGCCCAGCTATCCCGGAAAAGACCGGCAGCTCCTGGGGGTTCGTCAGGGTCTACTGCTGTTGAAGCTCATCCTTTGAGGCAAGTTCGGTCACGCCCAGATCCGTCCGACCTCCCTTCAACGGGTGAGAAAGGGGGTGCACCAGCTCGTGTGGAGAGATGTAGTAAGCGGGTGATGGAAGCTTACAGAGGTGGTGTGCGACTAGTTGGGGAAGGACCGAGCACCGTTGCCTTAGCTGTGGCTCGTGATCTTCCCAATACTGATGATGCCCTTTATATGAGCCAACTGAGCTGGGGGGACCTGATGACCCGAACTGGGAGCCGTCTGACCGAGTCTATGCTCTTGATGGGTGAGTTTATGTCAAGGGCGAATATGATCCGAAGACAATCCTTGAAAGATGCCAAGGTCTTCGATAATATGCAAGACACCCTTGCTGATGCCAAATCTCTTCATGAGAAAGACATCTCGGAGCTGAAAGCTCAGGTTGAGAAGGGGGCCGTCGCTGTGGCCGAGGCTCGCTCTTTGGTTGAGGTCCAGAAACGTCAACATGAGACTGAGCTCCGGGAGCTGCGTAATGAGTTAGCTTTAGCTAAAGGGCTAGCTACTTCTGCTAAGCAGGAACTTGCTAAATCTCTAAAGGAGGCGGCCGAGGAGAAACAAAAGTCTGAGGAGTTGGTAGGAGAGAAACTCCTTACTTTTATTGAGGCTGGTTTCCAGGGATGTCTTAGCCAGATCAAAGAACGTGGCTGTCTTGTGCCTGACGTCTCTTTAGATTTTCTAGACGTAGAGAAAGTAGCTGCCTCTCTCCCCCCTGATCTATAGATGTAATTTCCTCAGAATTGTTCTCTTATTTAATGTTATTTCTGTTTTACCGTTCTTGTCATTTTTTGTGGCGGACCAAGCATGTCGTAGCTTGGATTAGCTTAATAATTTACCACGTAATGGCAAACACTAAACAGATAGGACCAAGTTAGATACAGCTCGGCCTGGTTTAATAATGTACCAAATAATGTCAAACAGTAACCAGCTGGGACCAAGGGCGACGTAGCTCGGCCTGGTTTAATAATGTACCAAATAATTACAGTAAACAGCTGGGCCAAAGGGCGACGTAGCTCGGTCTGGCTTAATAATGTACCAAATAATGGCAAACATTAAACAGCTGGGACCAAGGGCGATGCAGCTCGGCCTGGCGTAATAATTTACCGCATAATGGCAAACATTAAACAGCTGGGACCAAGGGTGAAGTAGCTCGGCCTGGTCTAATAATTTACCAATTATTGGCAAACATTACACAGCTGGGACCAAGGGCGATGCAGCTCGGCCTAACGTAATAATTTACCGCATAATGGCAAACATTAAACAGCTGGGACCAAGGGTGAAGTAGCTCGGCCTGGTCTAATAATTTACCAAATAATGGCAAACATTACACAGCTGGGACCAAGGGCGATGCAGCTCGGCCTGGCGTAATAATTTACCCGTGCTCCTGGCGTGACCAGGGCTGAGCTCGTGCTCTTGAGGCAGGTGGCACACCCATGCTCCTGGCGTGACCAGGGCTGAGCTCGTGCTTGCACACCCATGCTCCTGGCGTGACCAGGGCTGAGCTCGTGCTCCTGAGGCAGGTGGCACACCCATGCTCCTGGCGTGACCAGGGCTGAGCTCGTGCTTGCACACCCATGCTCCTGGCGTGACCAGGGCTGAGCTCGTGCTTGCACACTCATGCTCCTGGCGTGACCAGGGCTGAGCTCGTGCTTCTGAGGTTGGTTGCACACCCATGCTCCTGGCGTGACCAGGGCTGAGCTCGTGCTTGCACACCCATGCTCCTGGCGTGACCAGGGCTGAGCTCGTGCTTGCACACCCATGCTCCTGGCGTGACCAGGGCTGAGCTCGTGCTTCTGAGGTTGGTTGCACACCCATGCTCCTGGCGTGACCAGGGCTGAGCTCGTGCTTGCACACCCATGCTCCTGGCGTGACCAGGGCTGAGCTCGTGCTTCTGAGGTTGGTTGCACACCCATGCTCCTGGCGTGACCAGGGCTGAGCTCGTGCTCCTTAGGTAGGTTGAAAACCCTTTTCCTGGTTGTACAATATCTGGCAAAAATTATAAATCTTTGTATAATAAAAGAGTATATTGTCCAAAAACAAAAACAATCTTCGCTAAAATTTAAAGAGCTGAACTAAGAATAATATTTTCGGAGATGGTAAGCGTTCCATGGTCTTTTCAACATCTTCCCATCAGGACCTTCTAGGTAGTAAGCTCATGAGCTTAGCTTTTCAACAATCTTGAAGGGACCCTCCCATTTAGGGTCAAGCTTGCCCACTTGAACCTCTTGCACCTTTCTTAGTACGAGATCACCGACCTGGAAAGTTTTCTGGATGACTCGTCTGTTGTACATCCGCGTCACACGATTGCGGTAGGCTTCCATTCTGATGGTCGCAGCCTCCCTTACTTCTTCAATCAGGTCCAGGTCAGCAGCTCTTCTATCGCTGTTTTGTTCGTCATAGAAATGCACTCTTGATGATTCCGCTCCAATTTCAGCTGGGAGTACCGCTTCATTTCCGTAGACCATACTGAATGGGGTTTCACCTGTTCCCGTTCTTGGTGTAGTTCGATATGACCATAGAACATTAGGTAGTTCTTCAACCCAATTTCCCTTAGCTTTTCCCAACCTAGCTGATGCTTTGCACGAGAGACCTGTTCGTAACTTCTACCTGACCATTGCTCTGAGGATATGCAACGGAAGTGAAAGCCTGATGGATTTTTAATTCTTCACACCATGCCCTGAGCAAAGCTCCTTGGAATTGCCTTCCATTGTCCGAGATGATCTTCCGCGGGACACCAAATCGGCAAACAATGTTTTTCCAGATGAAGTTGAAGACCTCTTTCTCAGTGATTCTGGCTAGTGGCTCTGCTTCCACCCATTTAGAGAAGTAATCAATGGCAACAATCAGAAATTTCTTCTGAGCTTTACCTGTTGGAAAAGGTCCTACTATATCAATGCCCCAATGATCAAATGGGCATGCCGCCACAATAGCTTTCATCATCATAGCTGGATGATGCTGGAGCCTGGAGTGTCTTTGACAACTATCACATGATATAACCATAGCAGCCGAATCCTTCTGAATCGTAGGCCAGAAATATCCGGCTAGGAGCACCTTCTTTGCCAAGAAATACGATCCTAGGTGATTTCCGCAGCACCCCTCATGAATTTCCCTTAATACGTAGTCTGACTCTTTCGGACCCAAACAACGCAGAAGTGGTTGGGCAAAAGACCTCTTGTACAGGACGCCTTCAATGAGTATGAATCTCTGACTCCTTTTTTTGAGTATATACGCTTTTTTGGTATCAGAAGGGAGCTTGGCATTGGTAAGATAGTCTAAGAGCTCTTGTCTCCAATCATTCTCTTCCACGGATTCAGATGGGACGTCCTGACTAGGAGTCAACTCAATTTGAAACACCACGTCTCTATCTTGCCAAGCGCGGAGAGCACTAGCCATTCTTGCCAAACTGTCGGCTTTTCTATTCTCCTCTCTTGGGATCTGTTTGAATGCTACCTCTAGAAATCCCTCCTTTATTTATTCTATGGTACTTGCATAATGGATTAGCTTCTCGTTTCTAACCTCATAGGCGCCATTCATTTGTTGGGCTACCAGTTGTGAGTCAGAGAAGACATGTATACGTTTAGCTCCAACATTTCGAGCAGCCCTTAATCCAGTCAATACTGCCTCATACTCTGCTTCATTGTTGGAAGCTCGGAAATCCAACCGAACTGCCAAACATACTTCTTCTCCGGTAGGAGAGATCAGCACAACCCCAATCCCACTCCCCTCGTTACAAGAAGAACCATCTACAAATGCTTTCCATAATTCTTCTTTTTCGGGATGTACAGTCTCCGCAATGAAATCTGCTAAGGCCTGAGCTTTGATAGCTGTGCGTGGCTCATACTGTATATCATACTCACCTAGTTCAGTTGTCCATTTAACAAGTCGTCCAGATACATCCGCGCGACTGAGTATTTTTCCCAGGGAACTGTTTGTTAGCACCGTTATAGGATGGGATAGGAAGTAAGGCCTGAGTCTCCTAGCTGTGATGATCAACATTAGAGCCAACTTCTCGATCTCCTGATACCTCAGCTCCGCATCCTTCAAGGCATGAGATAAGTAATATATCGGCTGCTGTTCTGATTCCCTTTCTTTGACGAGAACCGAGCTGATTGCTTCCTCAGTCGCTGATAGGTAGACGTATAGCCTCTCTGCCTGCATAGGCTTGGCCAAAATTGGAAGTTCAGCTAAGTATTTTTTCAATTCTTCAAATGCTTGCTTCCCCACATTTTTCGTCCCAATCAAATTTCCCAGCCTTCCGGAGTATCTTAAAAAAGGGGAGACTTCTATGAGCTGATCTGGAAATAAATCGTGATAAAGAAACGATTTTTCCAGCCAAGCGTTGCACCTCTTGAAGGTTCTTCGGCGGAGACATCTCACAGATAGCTCTCACCTTTTCTGGATTAGCTTCAATCCCCCTTTCTGTCACTATATAGCCTAGAAAATTCCCGCTTTTTACCCCGAATACACATTTCTGAGGGTTTAACTTTAACCCGTAAGACCTAAGGGTGGAGAAAGTCTCAGTCAGATCGGCAATGAGATCGGTGCCACCTTTTGATTTTACAAGAATGTCGTCCACATATACTTCCACATTGCGGCCTAGCTGTTTTGAAAACACCTTGTCCATCAAACGCTGGTAAGTAGCTCCTGCATTCTTGAGCCCGAAGGGCATAACAACATAGCAAAAAGTCCCATCTGATGTGACAAAACTGACTTTATCTTGATCTTCTCTAGCCAGAGGAATCTGATGATATCCCTGGTAGGCATCCATTAAGCACAAGTACTGATGTCCCGCTGTTGAATCAACCATCTGATCAATCCTTGGTAACGGGTAACAATCCTTCGGACATGCCTTATTAAGATCTCTGAAGTCTATACACATCCTCCACTTTCCAGAGCTCTTTGGTACTAAGACCACATTTGAGAGCCATGTTGGAAATTGTACTTCTCGAATTTGACCTGCCCGAAGGAGCTCCTCCACCTGCTCTCTTATGACCTTATCCTTTTCAGGTCCAAAATGTCTTTTCTTCTGTTTTACAGGTTGGACTCCCGAGAGCACATTCAAATGATGTTCTAGCACGTCTGGTCTAATTCCTCTTAGATCTCGAGCATTCCAGGCAAAGATATCCTCATTTTTAATTAAACATGAAATGAGATCGGCTTTAATGTTTATTTCCAAGTCCTTGGCTATTTTTACTTTTTGATCAGTAGAGACGAGCTCAATTATTTCAGGTTCTTCATCCAAGCTGTTGGGAATGCCTTTGTCTTTAGGAACACTATACCCAGCTCTTTCAATACAACCGACCTCCCGGCGAGCTCGCTTCACGTCTTCCTTTACTTCGTCCACGTAACATCTGCGGGCTGTTTTCTGGTCACCACAAAGAACCCCAACTTCTCTACCCACTGGGAATTTTAATTTCTGATGATAGGTAGAAGCTACCGCCTTGAAGTCCTTCATTGCAGGTCGGCCTAAGATTGCATTGTACGATGAAGGTGCCTCTACCACAGTGAAATTAACCATCTTTGTTATGCGAGACATCCCATGACCCAGAGATAAGGGCAAGTTGATCTGTCCAAGCGGTTGAATTGCGTGCCCGGTGAACCCATACAGAGGAGTTGCAATGTGTTCATATTTTGACCCCTCTATCTGCATCTTTTCTAAGGTATCTTTAAATAAGACATTGACTGAGCTCCCAGTATCAATGAAGATCCTTGCTACGTGTAAGGACCCTAATCCTTAAATGCGGAACTAAGGCATAATAGAGCTAAAATAAATGATCAGAGTGTAAAAGAACATGTTGAGTCTAAGAGCTTAAGCATTACATGCCAAAAATAAGGACTACCAAAAGGATTAATTACATTCTCATCAAATGAATGTGTTCACTATAGATTTACGCTACTCCTAGAGTAGGCACTATACAAAAGAATCCTGTCCTTTCATCTACCAAAGATGCTCTTGAAGCTCACTGTCTCAACCCGTTCAAGCCCTTCTATCATGCCAAAAAGGTACCTACAAGGACAACCCCCAAACATGAGCAATAATAATCATTCATATTCAACACAATATGAAGATAAAGCGTAAATGCATAATCATAATAAAACACTTCCTGTTTTCCCCATGCATTTCAAACGCTTCCCGTTTGGTTGTCCCTGTACCATAACTCATGAGTATAATCAACAGATTATTTTTAATGGCCAAAACATGTCATGACATCATACCATCTCAACAATACCAAATATTGGTCATCATTCCCTAGTCTGTCCATCACAGTGTATTTTAATGCCCCTCGCTTATATTCATATGGGCGGCATAGGATAACCTCGCTACAATGGACATGCGGCGCTCCCACCCCTCGCTTCACAGAGAGCGGCAAATACCCTTTCCTCGCCCCATATGACAACCACGCTCAAATGTGACATGCGGCGCTCCCACCCCTCGCTTCACATTTAGCGGAACCAATACAAAAAGCGGCAAGCATTAAAATCATCAAAGGATGACCACGACTCATGGGATGTGCACCAATAACCATATGCATCTACAATCAATATGCATAAATTACCATGTATATGCATCCACAATGCAATACCTCATATGGCATAAATCAACATGTATATGCATCCACAATGCAATACCACATATATACTCGCATCCACAATGCATAAACAATGAGTATATAAAATACATGTTACCGTTGGGTGCCCGTACGTCCACTACGTACCTTTTCCAAAAGTGGAATGTGGTTGGACCTCAATTCCTTGGCTGTGTTGCCACCTGGGTTGGTTCTACATATTCACAAATACCAATATTAGAACCCAATATTAGTCCAATACCAAAAATCCCACAAAAATAACCAAAAACACCCTTTTTGGTGTCTCGCGATCGATCGCCAACAAGCCCCGATCGATCGCGAGACCACACTGTCTCAGCCAACAAATTTCAACAATCCGCGATCGATCGCGGAGCTAGCGCCGATCGATCGCGGCCTCGCCGATCGATCGCGCTCATCTCGCGATCGATCGCTGAAGTGCACTGCCCCAGCGCTGTTGCTCGCGATCGATCGCGAGCGGACGCCGATCGATCGCCGAGCTGCGGGCAAGCGAGATTCGGGCACTATTCACCCATCTCCTTCCCAAAACACAAACAAACCCACCAATACTAACATTAATCAAACCCAACAACTCAAAACCACCCATAAACATCATAACAAACTCATATAAACAACATCCAACCAAAACACTACCAAAATCACAACACCCAACACAAACCCATTTTAAAACCCTTCAAAACCCAACTAAACTCAAACAAAACCTTACAAAAATAAACCATGAGGTATCCATACCTCTTGGGGACCTCAAATCACCCAACAATCTTCCACAAATCAAAGTTTGCAAGGACTCCTCTTCACCCCAAAGGTGGAACTCGAAATTAAGGGGAAGGGAAGGGTTTGGGTGTGATATTTGGTAAAGGTAAAAGTGAGTGGATGTAAGGGTGGGGTTGGGTATTAAAATGTGAGTTTATTAAAATGATACCAAAAGAATTCCATGGTGTATAAAACACCCCAACATGATATTTTCAAAGCATTTACTCAAAATGCACCATAATATCAATTAATACATGATTTCTCATAAATTGCTAACCAAGGCGAATAAATCATGCTTCCCATAATATTTACCCAACATGCACCACATGCTCCCTGAAGTGCAACCCCGGGTCACCCTATCCACATGACCATGCATTTCCACATAAGGTAAATAAATCCCAACACATAATCAATTACCACATAATTAATCATAATAATCATAATTAATGCACAAATGCAATTAACCATTTCGGGGATATCACACTACGTCATAATTAGCTATGGTTACAGTCACGACTAGGGCATCGTTGTGTGGAGTTGCAACTCCTTTCAGATCATTAGGTCCGAAGCTTATGACAGGCTCATCCCTTTCAATTAACTCTTCTGATACTTTGAAATTTTCCATTCTTCTACCATGACTTTTCCGAGCTCTGCCCGAGTCTCCATCCGTGGGTCCCCCTGAGATCATATTAATAGTTCCTCGGGTAGGATTATTATCCACATGTTCGACCCTTCTCCTTTGATTATCTGTTTCTTTAGGAGCGATACCCCTTTCACGGGACCTGGTTCGGCCCCTATATGGTGTCTTTTCTCTTCTTTTACCTCGGTACCGGCTTCTACCCTGTCCTTTCTGAGAAGGTTCCTGCTTCCTTGTTAGCAGAGTTTTTATTTCAGAGTCTCTTCTGATGATTCTTTCTACCTCATCTTCAAGCTTCTGGCACTCATTCGTTATATGACCGTACTCTCTATGGAATTCACAATACTTATCAGAAATAGGCGTACGGGACCCATTATCCAACTTTCTGGGTCTTTCCAGTTTCTTTCTATCATCATATGCCGCTCCGTCTCCCACGTAGCCTCCTCGACACCCCTGCGATCCCACTGAACCTTGATCATAGGTATCACTTTGTTCCGAAGTCTACGGTCTGCTCGATCCAGAATTCTGACAGGCCGTTCCACATAAGACACATCGGATTCCAACTGAACTTCGGAAGGCTGTAACACATGCGACGGATCCGGCTCATACTTCCGCAGCATCGATACATGAAACACATCATGTATCCCAGATAAAGAAGGCGGCAAAGCCAGTCGGTAAGCTAAGGTGCCAATGCGCTGTAAGATCTCGTACGGTCCAACATACCTCGGAGACAGTTTCCCGCGCATCCCAAATCGCACAACGCCTCTGAAAGGCGAGATCTTCAAAATGACCTTATCTCCCAACTGAAATTCCAACGGTCTCCGCCGTTTATTCGCATAAGCTGCCTGTCTGTCCTGGGCCGCTTTCATTTTCTGCCTTATTGTCTTTATCTTTTCTTCCATTTCCCGAATCAACTCCGGTCCTCCGACCGATTTGCGGTCCAAATCATCCCAACACAAGGGTGATCTACACCGTCTGCCATAAAGAGCTTCAAACGGAGCCATCTGAATACTCGCATGGTAGCTATTGTTATACGAAAACTCTACCAAAGGCACTGAATCCTGCCAAGAGGCATCGAACTCCAAAACACAAGCTCTTAACATGTCCTCGAGCGTCTGGATAGTGCGCTCGGTCTGGCCATCCGTCTGAGGATGATAAGCAGTACTCAATCTGACTTCAGTTCCCAAGGCTGACTGAAGGCCTTCCCAAAAATGAGATGTGAATCGCGGATCTCGATCTGACACTATCGAAACGGGGATCCCGTGCAATCTCACCACATCTCTAATATACAACTGCGCCATCCTCAAAAATGTAAAAGTCATGCTATAGGGGATAAAGTGGGCTACCTTGGTCAATCTGTCCACAATCACCCAAATAGCATCGAAGCCTGAAGCACTCCTCGGCAAATGAGTCACGAAGTCCATGGAAATGTGCTCCCACTTCCACTTCGGTATCTCCAAGCTTCTCAACTCGCCGCCAGGTCTCTGTCTCTCTGCCTTAACCTGCTGGCAGATCAGACACCTCTTCACAAAAGTGACGACATCAGACTTCATCCTCTTCCACCAAAACTGACCACGCAGATCTCTGTACATTTTCTTCCCGCCTGGGTGGATGCTAAGCCTGCTACTATGAGCTCGCTCCAAGATCCCCTTACGCAACTCCGGCGTACTCGGAACTACCCAGCGGTTACCCAATCTCAAAGACCCGTCATCGGCCACTCTGAACTTCGTTGGCTGACCAAGATGTACTAAAGATAACCACCTCTGGACCTCGTCATCTGACCTCTGAGCTCTCCTGATACGCTCAAAGATATCTGGCTCAGCTAGCAAAGTCGATACATACACAGGTGATGCATCAATGTCAAAGTCATAGCCCATATGGCAATAGGAGGTCATCATAGCAGACAAATGGATGACGTCCTCAGCAGAACTCCTTACTTTCCGGCTCAAAGCGTCTGCTGTCAAATTGGCTTTCCCGGGATGGTACTCTATCTCGCAATCATAGTCCTTGAGTAGGTCCATCCACCTCCTCTGCCTCATGTTCAGTTCTGCCTGAGTGAATAAAAACTTGAGGCTTTTGTGATCCGTATAAATGGTAAACGAAGTACCATACAAATAATGCCTCCAGATCTTCAGGGCGAAGATGATAGCTGCCAATTCCAAGTCATGAACTGGATATCTGGTCTCATGCGGCTTCAACTGCCTCGATGCATAAGCTACCACATGCTTATCTTGCATCAGAACACACCCAAGGCCCTGCAGTGATGCGTCAGTATACAGAACAAATCTGGAGTTCTCCGTCGGGATCACTAATACTGGCGCCGTCGTCAACCGGTGCTTCAACTCCTGGAAGCTCTCATCACAAGCTTCTGACCAAAAGAAAGGCACTCCCTTCTGGGTCAACTGAGTCAGCGGCTTGGCAATCTTCGAAAAGCCCTCGACAAAGCGCCGATAATACCCGGCCAAACCCAGAAAACTCCGGATCTCAGGCACAGAAGTGGGGGCAGCCCACTCCATCACGGCCTCAATCTTCTTGGGATCCACAAATATCCCGCTGCTCGATATGACATGCCCCAGAAACACTACACTGCTCAGCCAAAATTCACACTTACTGAGCTTAGCATACAACTGATGCTCTCTGAGAATCTGAAGCACTGTCCTCAAGTGTTTCACATGCTCCTCCTCACTCCGGGAGTAGATAAGAATATCGTCAATAAACACAATGACGAACTGATCAAGATACTGCTGAAACACTCTGTTCATCAGACTCATAAAGACTGCTGGAGCATTCGTCACGCCGAACGGCATCACTAAGAACTCATAATGTCCATATCGGGTCCGGAACGCTGTCTTCTGCACATCTTCCTCTCTGACCCGAATCTGATGATACCCGGATCTCAAATCAATCTTGCTATACACCCTGGTACCTTGCAACTGATCAAACAGATCGTCGATCCTTGGAAGAGGATACTTGTTCTTCACTGTAGCCTTATTCAGTTGCCGGTAATCGATGCACAACCGCATCGAACCGTCCTTCTTCTTCACAAAGAGAACTGGTGCGCCCCATGGCGACACGCTCGGGCGTATATATCCCTTGTCCAAGAGATCCTGCAACTGTTCTTTCAACTCTCTCAACTCTGCCGGTGCCATCCTATAAGGTGCACGAGAGATAGCGGATGTCCCTGGCAACAGCTCGATCCCAAACTCAACTTCCCTAGCCGGTGGAAATCCTGGGATCTCTTCTGGGAATACATCAGCGAACTCTGCCACTACTGGCACATCCTCGACTCTTAGTTCCTTATCCTTCCCAGACGTGTCCACGGCATAAATAAGATAGCCCGTGTGACCACGTTCCAACAACTGAGTCATCTTGATCGCTGAAATCAACGGAATCTTCGCACGAGAACCGTTGCCATAGAAGGTCCACTGACTGCCCAACTCAGGTCTGAACTTCACTGTCCTCTGCCGGCAATCTACCACTGCCTGATATCTGTTCAGAACATCAATTCCCAAGATGCAGTCAAAGTCTGACATACCCAGCACAATCAAGTCTGATCTCAACTCGTTGCCCTCAAAATAAATGAGGCAGTCTGCCATAAACTGATCAGCAACAACATTTCTTCCAGTGGGTGTCGAGACAAGAAGAGGCGTGGGTAAAGAAGACGTGCGCATATGGTGTCTTTCCACAAAATCCACCGATACAAAAGAATGGGAGGCACCTGTATCGATCAAAATAAAAGCAGGGTACGTAAATAAATGACACGTACCGGCGATCACCTCCTCTGGGGCTGCCTGGGCCTGCTCCCTGGTCAGTGCATACACCTGTCCCTGGGGTGGTCCTACCGTCTGACCTCCCGATGGTCGAGGCCCAAACTGCTGCCTCTGCTGCACTGTCCTATCCTCAAACCTCGGCCTGCTGCCCTGATACTCTGACTGTCCTCCCCGTGTGGGGCAATACCGAGCAATGTGGCCCATCTTGCCACAGACATAACATGCAGGACACTTGTTTGAAGAATGTGGCCCTCCACAATTGTTGCACCTCGGCTCTCCCGGCCTATCCCCTTGTGAAGATCCTCTATTGGCCGACCAATTACCCTTCTTGCCATCCTGTTTCTGACCAAAATGTTTCTTTCCACCATATCGCGAAGATGAAGAGGCACCACGGGGCTTAAATGGCTCACCCCGAGGCCTCAAACTGTCACTAGTCTGCCTCTGTTGCGGTACCGGGGGTGGCATGGCGTAAGCTCCCACTCCTAGCTCAGCAAGCTCCGCTCTTGTGAGAGCATCATCAAAAGAAGTCGGGTTATTGGTGATAACCCGATCATAGAGCTCCGGTCGCAATCCCTTCATAAAATTTCTCATCTTAGCGTGTCCACTGGTGGCAATGTGGGGGACGTACCTCAGCAATGAAGAGTACCGTGTGGCATAGTCTGCCACTGTCATGTTCCCCTGCCTCAAACTTGTGAACTCATCCTCCTTTGTCTGTCTTGCTGCAGCGGAGAAATACCGGTTCAAAAACCTAGTCCTGAAGAGTGTCCAGTCGATCACAGCACCCAGTGCTCTCATTTCCATTACTGTGCTCCTCCACCACATCAGAGGTTTCTTGGCTAATTGAAACTCCGCCAGCCTCAGCCAAGCTGTCACAGCACAAGGAGCCGACACAAAGATCTGCTCCAGTCTTTCCAACCACTCTTCAGCCTCTTCTCCGGACTCTGTCCCCTCAAACCGAGGCGGATGATAAGATAGAAATTGTGTCAAGCTTATCTCACCCGGTAGCAATAACTGAACCACTGGTTCCATTCCTACAGCCGGTGGAGGTAGAGGGTTCACTTGACCAACGCTTGCGTTCACACTACCAATATCTCCAACTTCCTCATTAGCAGCCATGCTGTAATACAAATGTTAACAACAATTCCAAAGCAGTATATATGTTATGCCGTTAGATAACAGGAGTGATATAAGCATGTTAGTATAACCAAAATATACATCAATATGCACCACATGCATAAACATGCTTCAAATGTAAGCACCTAGCCTATCTTGCTAAGGCTACCCTTCACTCGTTCCCGGGTTCTCTAACCACTGATCTGATACCACTAATGTAAGGACCCTAATCCTTAAATGCGGAACTAAGGCATAATAGAGCTAAAATAAATGATCAGAGTGTAAAAGAACATGTTGAGTCTAAGAGCTTAAGCATTACATGCCAAAAATAAGGACTACCAAAAGGATTAATTACATTCTCATCAAATGAATGTGTTCACTATAGATTTACGCTACTCCTAGAGTAGGCACTATACAAAAGAATCCTGTCCTTTCATCTACCAAAGATGCTCTTGAAGCTCACTGTCTCAACCCGTTCAAGCCCTTCTATCATGCCAAAAAGGTACCTACAAGGACAACCCCCAAACATGAGCAATAATAATCATTCATATTCAACACAATATGAAGATAAAGCGTAAATGCATAATCATAATAAAACACTTCCTGTTTTCCCCATGCATTTCAAACGCTTCCCGTTTGGTTGTCCCTGTACCATAACTCATGAGTATAATCAACAGATTATTTTTAATGGCCAAAACATGTCATGACATCATACCATCTCAACAATACCAAATATTGGTCATCATTCCCTAGTCTGTCCATCACAGTGTATTTTAATGCCCCTCGCTTATATTCATATGGGCGGCATAGGATAACCTCGCTACAATGGACATGCGGCGCTCCCACCCCTCGCTTCACAGAGAGCGGCAAATACCCTTTCCTCGCCCCATATGACAACCACGCTCAAATGTGACATGCGGCGCTCCCACCCCTCGCTTCACATTTAGCGGAACCAATACAAAAAGCGGCAAGCATTAAAATCATCAAAGGATGACCATGACTCATGGGATGTGCACCAATAACCATATGCATCTACAATCAATATGCATAAATTACCATGTATATGCATCCACAATGCAATACCTCATATGGCATAAATCAACATGTATATGCATCCACAATGCAATACCACATATATACTCGCATCCACAATGCATAAACAATGAGTATATAAAATACATGTTACCGTTGGGTGCCCGTACGTCCACTACGTACCTTTTCCAAAAGTGGAATGTGGTTGGACCTCAATTCCTTGGCTGTGTTGCCACCTGGGTTGGTTCTACATATTCACAAATACCAATATTAGAACCCAATATTAGTCCAATACCAAAAATCCCACAAAAATAACCAAAAACACCCTTTTTGGTGTCTCGCGATCGATCGCCAACAAGCCCCGATCGATCGCGAGACCACACTGTCTCAGCCAACAAATTTCAACAATCCGCGATCGATCGCGGAGCTAGCGCCGATCGATCGCGGCCTCGCCGATCGATCGCGCTCATCTCGCGATCGATCGCTGAAGTGCACTGCCCCAGCGCTGTTGCTCGCGATCGATCGCGAGCGGACGCCGATCGATCGCCGAGCTGCGGGCAAGCGAGATTCGGGCACTATTCACCCATCTCCTTCCCAAAACACAAACAAACCCACCAATACTAACATTAATCAAACCCAACAACTCAAAACCACCCATAAACATCATAACAAACTCATATAAACAACATCCAACCAAAACACTACCAAAATCACAACACCCAACACAAACCCATTTTAAACCCTTCAAAACCCAACTAAACTCAAACAAAACCTTACAAAAATAAACCATGAGGTATCCATACCTCTTGGGGACCTCAAATCACCCAACAATCTTCCACAAATCAAAGTTTGCAAGGACTCCTCTTCACCCCAAAGGTGGAACTCGAAATTAAGGGGAAGGGAAGGGTTTGGGTGTGATATTTGGTAAAGGTAAAAGTGAGTGGATGTAAGGGTGGGGTTGGGTATTAAAATGTGAGTTTATTAAAATGATACCAAAAGAATTCCATGGTGTATAAAACACCCCAACATGATATTTTTCAAAGCATTTACTCAAAATGCACCATAATATCAATTAATACATGATTTCTCATAAATTGCTAACCAAGGCGAATAAATCATGCTTCCCATAATATTTACCCAACATGCACCACATGCTCCCTGAAGTGCAACCCCGGGTCACCCTATCCACATGACCATGCATTTCCACATAAGGTAAATAAATCCCAACACATAATCAATTACCACATAATTAATCATAATAATCATAATTAATGCACAAATGCAATTAACCATTTCGGGGATATCACACTACGTCATAATTAGCTATGGTTACAGTCACGACTAGGGCATCGTTGTGTGGAGTTGCAACTCCTTTCAGATCATTAGGTCCGAAGCTTATGACAGGCTCATCCCTTTCAATTAACTCTTCTGATACTTTGAAATTTTCCATTCTTCTACCATGACTTTTCCGAGCTCTGCCCGAGTCTCCATCCGTGGGTCCCCCTGAGATCATATTAATAGTTCCTCGGGTAGGATTATTATCCACCTGTTCGACCCTTCTCCTTTGATTATCTGTTTCTTTAGGAGCGATACCCCTTTCACGGGACCTGGTTCGGCCCCTATATGGTGTCTTTTCTCTTCTTTTACCTCGGTACCGGCTTCTACCCTGTCCTTTCTGAGAAGGTTCCTGCTTCCTTGTTAGCAGAGTTTTTATTTCAGAGTCTCTTCTGATGATTCTTTCTACCTCATCTTCAAGCTTCTGGCACTCATTCGTTATATGACCGTACTCTCTATGGAATTCACAATACTTATCAGAAATAGGCGTACGGGACCCATTATCCAACTTCCTGGGTCTTTCCAGTTTCTTTCTATCATCACATATTTCCATAGCTCTTTCCAAGCTCATGGATAGAGGTATGCGTGATGCAAATTGACTTCTAGTTCCACCACTTTCATCAGCCCTGTCAACAGTTCTTTTCTTGCTTAACTCTAACTTATCCTTCTTCTCTGATGGCCGCAGATCAACCCTTCTCTGTCTCTGAGCATCTTCTAGATTGATATACTTTTCAGCTCTTCCCAGAAGTTCGTCATAACTTCTAGGAGTTTTCTTTACCAAGGATTTAAAGAACTCTCCTGCCTTAAGCCCTTGTGTAAAGGCATTAATAAGGACATCCATCGTTGCAGTGGGGACCTCTAAGGCTACCCCGTTAAAGCGTTGTACGAACTCCCTCAAGGACTCCTGTTCATTCTGCTTGGTAGTGAACAGGCTCAAAGAAGTTTTTTGATACCTCTTACTGCTGGCATACTGGTTTGAAAGGCCGAACTGAACTCCTCAAAGCAGCTTACAGTGTTTGGTTTAAGTAAATTAAACCACTGTTGCGCCGATCTAACCAGGGTGGTAAGGAAAACACGGCATTTGATCCCATCAGAATACCTATGCAACAGAGCAGCATTCTCAAATCTTCCAAGATGCTCTTCAGGGTCTGTGCTTCCATCATATTCTCCCACTGCAGGTTGTCTGAAATTTGGCGGGAGTTCCTCTCTTAGAATAATTAGGGAGAATGGACTTTCTCTCCTAGCCACTGGAGTTCGGCCACCAAGATGCTGACCCAATCGTCTTATCTCTCCCCATACAGCCTCCATTGGATCTATTAGCGGAGGCTCTACTTGTGTATCTACCACAGCACTGGCTACCCTATTGTTTTCACGGACCTGTTCTGGCTGAACAGGCGAAGGCGCCTGATTTGTTTGAGAAGGCGGTGGAGGTTGATTAGATTCCGTTGGTGGCGGAACCTGGTGTTGGAAAAGAGTATTTTGCATGGTCTGACTGATGAATTGTGCCAGTTGCTCCATAGTCATATCTCCCACCTTCATAACAGATGGAGGTGCCTGATCTTCCTGCTGTGGAGGAACATCTTGATTCTCCACACTGGGATTTAATCTTTCTTCCTGATTCCTCCTAACTCCACGCCCACGTCCACGTTGTCCAGCCATATCAACGTCTTCAATTCAGTAAATAAATTCCCACAGACGGCGCCAATTGATATCACCTAAATTTGCGATGACTTGCTGATATCAATAGAGAGGGGGTTCACCTCTCTTTCTCCTCCAACACTCAATATAACAGCCGGGATATTAGCAAATATCTTCTGCAATGACCTGAAAATACGAAGCAAATGTGAGAAGGGGCCGGAAGTTGTTCCGGCGGGTCCCCTTCGACGCTCAAGTCAGGCGAGAGAATATGAAGAGAATATATACTGTAAGTGAAAGCAATTATATAATTAGTCCTTAATCAATACTCCCAACCTGGTATTTATAGGCGGAGACCTAAGAGTAGTATTACAACAATGACTCTTTCCATGTTTATCCAAATCTTACCCAGATCTGTCAAGATCCTGATAGTACAATCAAATCCCTGATATTGCTCCGCATATCTAGGACTAGATATCTTGGGGAACTGGTTTCCTTGCTGAGAGCCGGTAGCAACAAGAGAAATGAGGAGAGCTCGGCCTATTAGCTCGGGCTCTCAAAAGAGGTCTCACGGCGAGTTACGGGAGGGAAACAGGTAAGGCGAAACAGGTCGGCCAAACAGGTCGGTCCTCGCAAAAGAGCTCGGATGGGTAGGCGAGGTCTCGCCGAAGAAAGACGAGTAACATGCCTTGGAGCTAGGTCGGCTCGTCAGGTGGTATCTTCTAGCGGGTATCAAGAACCATTTAGCGTGTTCAACATCAAATCTTTAGGGAAAATGTACATGATTTGATATTTATAAATACCCGGCTCATATATAAAATTTCTAAATGAAAGATATCGTATATTTGAGGCCAAGGCTACTATTTTTTTTTTATTGGAATAATAAATTGCCGTCAACAAAACATATTAAATATACACGATTTGTATTTAAGTGCTATTTAATTCATTGGAAATTATTCCATTCGGACCACATGAAAAATCATCTAAAATTTTCAGATATTCAAGTAAGATTAGAATATTATTATTACGAAAATTTAAATAAACTCAGGATTTCCTTTCTGAAAACTGATTTTGCAATATTTGTTGGGGATGTGTTTACTCAGCAAGTTATTATGTGCATTCGCGGATGAATGTGCGGTCATCTGTCGTCTATTGACTTAACAGCCTAGCTCATTAACATATATAGGGTGCAACCTCTCATGTTCGTCTATAAAGATATAAGGAAATAAAGTTGCGTCTCTTCTATTTGCTATAGCTTTTAGTCTAATGACAAGCACTTGATCCTATTGTATTCAAACGATGATAAGGATGATGATTATTGTTTAAAAAATTATTGATCGAATCATGATGAATATTCAAGAATATTCACTATTCGGCACAAAAAATTATTCATTCAAGATTCCAAAAATAACTTATTAAACAATATACATATTTTAGAGATTAAAATATTAGCTATAATATGTCATCATAACCCAGTCAGGGGGACAGCATTACAATTTAATTTTTATTTTATATTAATTAATTAATATTGTCATCGTTAGACCAGAAACATGTATTCCGATTATGCTGGAGTTTTACTAAACATAAATTATTTCGACCTAAATATTATTTTTTACCCGTAAAAGTGATTTTTTTTAATTTATTCTGAGCAGCAGTGAAGTTCTAGATGTTTATATATTACACATAACCGACCTAAATAAAATAGCTAGAAACATGATATTAACATTATTATCAAATAAAGTTCAACAAGATCAATCCTTAATTTTGTGTGCAATTAGAGTTTTAATGTTATATATGGAATATAGATTTAAGGGTTTTGTATGTACATAAATCTCTCTCTTGCCACTAATAAAGTTTCTTAATGAATAATTTACGGATATCTTCCTTTTAGAAAATATTTATTCCAATTTTCGACTTCTACTTTGAACAATAACGTATGAACACCATGTTGAATAGATATATTACAATATCACCAACTCTAATTTGTAATAAATATAAGAAACTTTACAATTATATCTCCTATGTTGTAACATAAAAATACATAACATTGGAGATAGTCGTTATTGTTTAAACTAGATGGGTGAAATTTGTTATTGTTCAGACTAGAGAGGTCGATATGTAATTCACCATTTCTTAAATACAATGATATTTATTAACTAATTAATTTTTTTATTTTTTATTTTTGAAGCAACTACTTAATTTATTTTTAAAAGGCACAACATGATGATTAGGAGAAAATGGCAACATTCTTTATGTTCCAAAATAGTCTTATGCATTTATACTTCTATATGTATTTATAAATTATATACAATATATTTTTAATGAATCAATATTGGAATTATTTAAATTTTATTAATTAATTTATAAATTAATAATTTATTTATATTCTCTAGTGAACTTATTATTTAGTAAGGTATATATTTAAGAAGTCGCATATGTTTTATTAATAGGTCATTTAAATAAAACCAGTTCATTAAAATGTTATAATATTTATAACAAATAATTATGAAAAAATCAAAATAATAAATAGATAAAAGAAGAAAATTACATTCTTGCATATTTTTGGTAAGTAAAAGAATAAGACATTAAGCCATAATATATAAGATACTAAATCAATTTAAAGGTTTTTATAAAGAAAAAAACAAGTAACAGTAGATCCATGCTTTAAGAAAATTCATTATTATTTATTCTATACTTTTAGTAAATTACTAATTATGTTATGAAAAATGTGGTGATCTTTAAGGATGGAAAAGTAGTTCATATTATCATAGACAAGATCAAGATCAAATTGTGGACTTGGTTGGTGGCAAAAAATGGCCGCATACGTTTTTTCTCGGTGACCGACCGACTTTGTTTTCCTCTGCTTTGTTTTTCTTCAGTTTAGTCTGTTAAATCTTTTAGTTTTTTGAGTTTCAAACTCTTGTAACCTTTAAGCATATCCAATGCTCTGTTTTAATGTAACTTTTGGCTTATCTAAACAAAAAAAATTTATGTTATGAAAAACTATATAGAAATATCTAAAAGTTTTCAGAAAAAAGGCATTATCTTATTACTTTATCGAAACTATTAAATTCAATAAATTTGAAATTTCTCCCAGTAATTTTAACTCGATATTTTCTTTTTTACAAAAAAATGTATATATAAAATTGAAGAATCATACTGAATATTCGTTTATTGCAAAGCAAATAATCGAGCATTGCTATATATTCTAATCTTGTTTTGCGGAGCTCATGATATATTATGTAACAATGATTAAATATTTAATGGCATTTGCTTATCCGAAGGGATCTCAATATTTTCATAAGAACTTCTGCATTATTTCTACAGTTTCTCTACTGGTAATAATAGTCAACTATGCTGGATTATGAGTACGATAAAATGGTTCCAATGACCCAGAAATAAGAGTATGGGGCTCACTAACCATATTTAGCACCCAAACAATGTTTACAATTTTAGTAATTGCATCACTATTGGTTTAGTGGTTGAGTAGTTGTTATCGCAGGGCAGTGCCATATAAGGCAGCTACTGAATATTCTCATCCAATAATTGATATGGTCCTAAGGTCACATAATCAACAAAACCCGGTTTAGTCGATACTATAGTTGGAGTAAACTTCTTTCGTTTTCTTGGTGATTGAGACTAAATCTGTCAATTTAGCCCTGAAACATATCAAGGAAAAGACTCTTCAGAATCCCTGAAGATTAGCATGTGACACACTATGAATTAAACCCATTGTATCGTGTCATTTGTATAGTTTGTATTTTGGCCAATTTTTAGTAATTTGATTATATTAAGGAGTCTAATGTTTATCGTAGTATTTGCAAGGTTTCGTTGCATTGAGAGAGAATGCAGAAATCTGTTGAATCAATATTCATAAAATTGAACTTTGTGAATTTTTTTTGTCGAAGAGAATGCAGAAATCTGTTGAATCAATATTCAAGACAAACTAACTAGAGTACCAATTCGAATCGATCTTAATTGATCACGACTGAGAATTAAACCGCAGCTTTGTATTAGGGAATTTGCAGTAATTGCATTTCAAATTCTAACTCAAGACTGCTTGGATTTAAAAAAAAATTGAGTATGAATAATGGGATAACACAAATAATTTAGTTTTGATAAGATGATATGACAAATAGTTGAAATGTTTTTAGAGGTAAATATTGAGAATAAAAAATATAAGTATATTAATATATTATATGGATTTCTCAATCCATTTCCTTCCATTAAGGTAGATATGACCAGTGATGACTGATGAGTGCTTCCCCTGAAACCCTACCTTCCGCATGCAGCCTACAAAAGAACCGATGAATTGCCACAGTAACTGCACAACTACGACACAAAATTGAGTAATTTACCTACATCGCTTTTCAGACTCTGCATTCAACACATCCAAGACCGAAATAGCCTTCCTTTCTTTAGAGAGATGAATCACTCCTAAATGCGAACTTTCTCAACTATATGATCACATTCGTCATACCATCGACAAGCATAAACAATAGGATACCCCTTCTCCTTTTTCAGAAATATACAAAAAAAACGTCAAGGCACAAAGCAAGAAGCCTAAAGGCCCCATATGAGATCCTTCTTAGCATCTCCTTCTTCACTTGCTTCATTTCAACTTTTGCGGCTGTAGACTTAGTCCCTGTCATCCACGACAACCTAGACCTAACCTGGTCCTGGTCCGACACAGGCATTGTTAGTGTTCTCTCGGTTTCATGCAGCAGCTTCTCCCACTCGGCAATGAGCGTAATCTGCAACTTAATTGGGTCACCTCCATGGCATTTATATCTTCAGCTCAGATGTACATGATTGTGAGTTTTAGAACAGAAAATCATCTTAGTTATTAAATCAAAACGGAATCAAGCTAGAACGTATGAGAATTTTTTTGAACTTCCTGATTAGTTTCTCATATAATCAACATACTGAAAAGAAGCCCATGTCCTGAAATTAATCTTATCAAAATAAAACATGTTAATAAGTTTAAAACAAATCCCGGAACTAGTATGAGTGAGCGATCACCCATTTCTGGAGATTTACCTAGCCTTTAGGTAATTGCATTAAATGAAATTGAGAGTAGCAGAAAAATTAAACATGAACACGGAATTAACACCGGAATTAACTATATAGGTCATCCTCATCAGCTCCACCAGCAGAGGCTGCAAACGGGTCAGATCCAGATGCCCCAGCTGCTGATTCTGCAAACCGGAATTCAGTTCCAAATCCACGAGATTGCTGCAAAGTCTGGGCAAAAGCTTGGTACTTGCGAATATCAGCATCACTCACACTTCTACGAGCAAATTTCATGGACTCCTCAAAATGTGCAGGCTTGATTTCAGACACTTCATCATCAACGTCTTCATCCATGGACTCGGGATTGTCCCTTCTCCTCTTCTCCTTTTCAATGTCCTGAAACAAGTAATAATGTCAATAATCTCACATCCATAATTTCAGTACAAATCCATCAAGAACAAAAGCATCACTGGAAACTTTACAGAGTAGAGACATTATGCAAGGAGTAAAGCAAAAAAATACAGATTGTATTCTAATAACTCAAAGGGCCTAGCAGCTTCCCACTAAAATCTTTCTGTTTAAAAGATATATGTCAGAATTTCGATTTCGGCTCAAGGGTCAATAGATAAGGAACGATAAACCTTCAAGACAGCTATTAAAATTTCATAAAATTGAAGTATGAGGTGCCTTTCGGCGTAATGGCTTGGGCATGATGAGACTCATGCATGAAACAACACTGCACGAGCTGAACAAGCCATTCAACAATAACAAATCTTCTTTAGAGTGTTATTGATTGCATTTAAATTACACAATCTTTTTATTTGAGGCATGCTTCAAAGTGCATCGGATCTTTTAAGGCACACCAAGATATTTACTTTATTCTCAAAGCAAGAGTCTCATTAAAGGATAATGACTTGGAAGGCTCTAGGCTCAAAGACTGTGCCTCATTGCACCTGGAGCCTAGATGCATGGCTTGTAGGCTCTTAATAGCTATGCACATATCCACATAATATAAAGGTGAACATAATTGAAAACAGGGCAGAGGAACATACTTTTTCTATATTCTCTCTTATGGCATACTTGCAAGCCCGCTGACATATTTCTGTGATATCTGCCCCACTAAATCCTTGAGTATACTTGGCAAGTGCTCGTAAATCAACATCTTTGGAAAGTGGTGACTTTCTGAGGCAGGCTTTGAATATCTGATGGCGTGAATCTTCGTCAGGCAAAGGAATGTATATTAACTGATCGAGACGACCAGGACGCAAAAGTGCTGGATCAATTATGTCGGGTCTGTTAGTAGCCCCGATAATAAAAACAGTCTTTTTCGCATTCATGCCATCCATTTCTGTTAGAAGTTGGTTGAGAACTCTATCAGCTGCACCACCAGCATCACCCACACTACTTCCTCTCTGTGATAATTACAAATGAATTGTAAGTACATATGGACACTAAACATGCAGACTCCCAAGATTAGTCTCTATTTCATAGGTTTCTTCCTTTATAAAGACCAGTATGCCACACAGTATTTAACTTACAGCCGACTTATTACCTTTCTGACTTATATTTAATTGATTGTCCGCATAATTTTAAATTAGCCCGCAAATATATATATTTTGAATATGTAACTATCTAAAAACTGTACGGGCAAACAACCTGAGTTGCAATAGAATCAAGCTCGTCAAAAAAGAGGACACACGGAGCAGATTGTCTAGCTTTGTCAAATATTTCACGAACATTAGCTTCGCTCTCTCCAAACCACATAGTGAGCAATTCAGGTCCTTTTACGCTGATAAAATTGGCTTGACATTCATTTGCAATTGCCTTTGCCAGAAGAGTTTTGCCACATCCAGGAGGGCCATAGAAAAGAACACCCTTTGAAGGTGACATGCCAAATTTCTCAAACTTTTCGGGATGTTCCACTGGATATTGAACAGTCTACAAAATAATAAAGAGGTTAGCTCGATCAACTATCAGAGATTGTGATAGATCAAATCTGACCTCAAAATTTGTGTTACCTCTTGAAGCTCCCTCTTCACATTTTCTAAGCCTCCGATGTCTTCCCAGGATACATTTGGTACTTCAACAACCTTTTAATAATTTAAATTTAATAAATAAATAATGTACATTATAGTTCACCATAATGTTTGGATGCGGCAACAAATATAAAATAGCATTCCCTCCAGAAATCACTCACTGTTTCCCGCAATGCGGAAGGATTGCTTGTTCCAAGAGCTGTATGGAAGTGCTCGTTAGTTACAGCCATGGAATTTAGTATTTCAGCATCAATTGAATCATCTTCCAAATCAATGACATCCATTTTCTCTCTGATGCACTGAAGCGCAGCTTCGGTGCAGAGAGCTGCAAGGTCAGAACCAACATATCCATGTGTGTCTTTTGCTATTCTTTCTAGATCAACCTGCAATATAAAAATTTCAATGCAGATGAAATTCATTCAGAAACTAACAATTGTAAAGTCATAAGATATATAGGTCATACATCATCAGAGAGCTTCATGTTCTTGGTATGAATCCTAAGAACTTCAAGGCGTCCAACTTCATCAGGAACACCAATGTCTATTTCCCTGTCAAATCTACCAAACCTTCTAAGAGCTGGGTCAATGCTGTTTGGCCGATTAGTAGCTCCCATAACAATAACATGGGCACGAGATTTCAATCCATCCATGAGAGTCAAAAGCTGAGAAACAATCCTTCTTTCAACTTCCCCATTTGTCTTCTCTCGCTTAGGCGCTATGGAATCAATCTCATCAATAAATATAATAGATGGAGCATTCTTCTCTGCTTCCTCAAATGCCTTTCGCAGATTGCTCTCACTCTCTCCAGCCAATTTGGACATGATTTCTGGCCCGTTAATCAAAAAGAAGAAAGCACCAGTTTCATTAGCAACAGCTCTAGCAATCAGGGTCTTTCCGGAACCTGGGGGTCCATAAAGTAAAATTCCTTTGGGTGGCTTCACACCAATAGACTTGAAAAGCTGGGGATGCCTCAGAGGCAACTCTACCAATTCGCGGATCTGAGCCATCTGCTTCCTAACACCACCCACATCATCATAGCCAACCTCATCTAGTCTATCCTCATCATCTCTCCTCACAGGCTCCCCTTCACAGAAGATCTCAGTATCAGGGGCGACAACACAATACTCACCGGGATCAGTCTCAACGACTTTAAATTCAACACTTCTCATCCCCCCTCTCACGAGAAAGTGGTCTCCTTTCCTCAAAGGACGATATGCTTCTACAAAGTACGCTACACAAAAAAATAATGCTATCAATTAATAAGTGTCAACCAGCTCAAGCAATTAAAGATATATTCCATCCAGATACTGTGAAGCAGGCAAGATGAAAACCAAAATATATACATACGAGGACTTACGTTTGAGGTAGGTTTCAAAAAGATCCCCAGTAAGCCCTTCCACTGTATCGTCCAAGGGCAGTATGTGGACCTGCTTTCCATATTTAACATCAGGGCACTGGTGCACTGATACCACGTCCCCTAGCCTAACCCTCAAGTTTGACCGCACAACCTTGTTCATTCTTATCTTCGGCTCTTCGCAGGTTTCGTCAGCAAGAGCAATGCAGACTGTGTCCTTCCTTTTCTTACCCTGCAAACAGCCGATAGCAGGATTCTCAAAATTCCATTGCACCAAAATGAAATATAGTCCAAAGAAGGTAAATATGCTGTTCATATTCAGTAAATATTTCCAATATTCTGAGATAGATCATAAATATATAAACGTGCAAGATACATTGTCATATTTTCAGTTTTTTTCTTCATGATTTTCGTTGAACATCAATAAATGCTTTATTTGCTTCACGCAGTTATTATGGCCACAAACCAACACAGAAATTGAATTTAAAACCTATGTAACCCTAATCCAATTGTGTCAAATAACGAACAGCCAAACAACAAATGGTGGTCATTCCAACATCGTAAGTTGCCACCCTTAAAACCATATCTGAGTAAATACATTTCAAAATATCCATCAACAACAAAGACAATTATCAAAATATTATGCATTGAAGCACAAATGGAGGACTAAATAATGGTATATTAATAAAAGGCTGTCATTGCTGGGTAAGGTCATCGTCATGTAACCAAACATATCATTTGAGAACTCATGAGCAAACAGAGATCCTCAATCGTCAAGCATATGCTTCCAAATAAAACTATAAAACCATGGAATACATCACACCAAATTCCAGATTCAAGAGCTAGCTCGAAACCCCATTCAGCAATTATATATCATGCAGATCAATAAGAATATAAACTTATCAATCAATTACCAGCAGTTATTAAGTAGGAATCTTCCTGTATTTCACAATCAGATCTGTAGTTACTACACTCAGGAATCAATAATTAAGTCAAACAACCATTCTTCCAGTAAATTCACTCATCAATATTATCTGAATCAAATAAAATAAATTTAATCATGAAAAAAAAACAACCCTAACCCATCCGCGATATAAAAAAAAAACCTAATAAAATAAAACCTTAATCAAAATAGTGTCTCCACGGAAAAGCTGGAGCTTTTCCATAGTAGTGGGGTGAAGGGACACGACGGAGTTGTCATCGTTAACCGCCTCGTCCACGATAAGACGATTCGCTGCCTTTTTCCTCTCCAAAATCGCCGTCGAGAAGTCCTTCTTACCACCTTTTCTGTTACAAAGGGGGAGAGAGAGAGAGACACAAAATCAAACCGCCAGATACCCATGAATAATTCAACAAAAAACAAGGCAAAAAGGTCGTGATTCTGCGAAAGAGAGTTGAAGGAATTGACGAGCAAGTGTATACTCACGAATCAGAAGACTCGGCTTGGTGACTCATCTTGTCGGTGATCTGAGATCAAGGGATCCAAGAGGGAGCGAGGAATTTTTCCGATTGCAACAAGTGATTGGAACAGCAGACGAGAAAATTATAATCCCTCAATTCGTGATGTTATTGAATTTGAGGGAGTGATCTCCAAAATTATGTCTCCTATTATTCGGCTAATTAAGAATATCAAGTGTTTATACACTTCATTGGAATTCTTTCTTATCTAAAACATAAAACAAAAACAAATATACATGTGTAAAGACCCGAAATTTTAGTCAAACAAATTATGTGATACCAAGATAATATTAAAAATAGTAGCTCGACAGAAAGGAGAGGAGTGGAAAGGCTACCGGCGACCGGCTTCGTGGGACCATTTCGGTCCACTCTTTAATAGATTTGTATCATGGATGGTTTGAATTGTATTATTCAATCTTGTGGACTTTAAATCACCTATTTAAGCATATACCTTAGTATTTAACTTATTCGAGTTTGTGTAAGAGATAATACTTATGTTATATGATTTTACCTTGTAGACATTTTAAACAATTCACTGTTTGTAGATAATTAAGAAATCAATGAATATAATAATAATAATAATCAATCTTAAATCTTGTAATATATAGATAAAAGTTATGGACTATAATTTCTACATTAATCATACATAAAAAGGCACCCAATGAGGCCCCATTTTCACCTACTAGGATTTTGAAAGTGCTCGATTAAATCACTCAATGACATTGTTCAAACACTGTCATAGTCATTCAATAATAAGTGTCTCGCTCAAATCATGACATATCATTCAATTGCATCACTAACACATTCAATTACCTTGTCCAAAAATCAATTGTGACAATGATGACCATTCATTAACACATTTAATCGCCTCAATAATATCTCAATTATCACAATGCCCCAATTTTTGCCCATCAATCAACACCACTTAATTGCCTCCATGTCATCCCATTTCATGCCCCAGCTCATGCCTAACTTGGACCACTTATCCACATATTAAAATCACACTACATCATGCAAAGAAGGATCCTCTCTCCTACACTCTAGCAATTTGGAGAATCACACACACATCACACACTCGAAAACCTCAAGGCAACGAGGAAGAGTTCGTGTGCTATTTTTCACTCCACTACGCTCATTTATTCAAGCACGGTAAGGGGGTTTTTCCTATGAATATCGTTTTGTTTAAAAATCTTACATATGTTTTTAAGATTCCGTCGAACATAAATTTTGAATATGATTTGGAATTGAAAAGTTATGAGATTTATGAAATGTGAAAGTTAAGGCTTTGCGGGGTAAAATGCTACTTGTGTAGGAGCCACCATTTGAATCGACGGGGCAAAATGCTACATGACGGGGGCCACCTGTTGAAACTGCGGGGCAAAGTGTCACGTGCATGTGGGCCACATCTTGATCCTTAATAGCAAAGTCCTATGCACACGGGAGCCGCCTCTTGAACCCAAAAAAAGCCACCATGTGATATGTGCTATGTGATATGTATTTATGATAAGGCTCTAGTGTGAGCAAATATGTAAGTTTTATGTGCATTGATAAAGAATGGTTTAAAGACTTTACACACTCGTATATGTATTTGTTTTTAACATGTTCGATTGGCCCCTATTTGCTGAGTTTTTCCCCAAACACTCACCCCCTTAGCTTTCCTCCCAGATAAGAACGAAGAGAAGATTGAGACCACTTTTTGGTATGGTGATCTAAAGAAGGAATCCCGATATTTTTATTAGCTCTTTATTTACGCTTCCACATACTTTGTTGAATCTGAGACGCTTTGTAAGTTGTTTTTCAATTGTAAAGATAATTATATGTTTATGAATAAAAAGACTGGTTTATCATAGACATGTACACGAGGCTTGTTGTATTCGAATTTTCATATTTGAATCCAACATCGATGTCACACGCTCTTTATCTCGGGGCATAGCAATACGTACAACCAAAAAAATCGAATATGACAATTTGAAGAAAAAAAACTTGCATTAAATTTTTCGTTCATTACCTCATTTTTCTTGGAGTTTAGACTTTGTTTACCAAACTCATTTCCTAATTTCCTCTCATTAACTAGTGAATCTCCACACAAACCTCCGTCCTTGTAAACTATATCAGTCAATGATATAGTCGCAATCCTAGCCTGATTGGTACCATGGAGAGAGAAGCTTTTGTTAGGTGCGCTATATACGAATCCGTCTGCGGTTATGAAAATAAATGATGAACTTTGTCAAGTCGAGGCAATACACTTTGTCCTTAAGAGGAATTTACTCTGCTCTCGCTGCTTTCGAAATGCGGCAATCCTCTCATAAGATACAATGACTTCTTCTTATGATAGTAGCACAAAAAATCAAAAGAACAACAATCACCAAAGTTGCAAACTCTCTTCTTCAAGAACAATATGAATATGATGCAGAAAAGGCTTTGATCTTGCTTTTCTCTATTGTGGTGTTTAGTTTCTAAAATCATATTTTAATTCAACATAGGGATGTCGGAGGCACCAATCCTTGAAAAATCGCATCTGTACGCCAAGAGGTGCATCATTTCAGAAAAAAAATGTCGAAATGGAGTTGGGGCTCTGCACGGGCAGCACCCCAGCGCCACCCTTACTTTCCCAGACAGTGGCACCGTGGTGCCAGCGACATTGCCAGTAATTTTCCCGGGCATTTTTTTGGCGCTCGAAACTTTCTGTTATGCCCTCGTTTCCTTCGTTCGTTTTTTATGCTTAATTTCAATCCATTAAGCCTATTTTTATCTTGCTTAATTTTAATTCATTAAGCCTTAAAATTTCCAGCAATCCCTCGCATGAACTAAATTAATGCATGAATGGACGTGATGTCAAAAGAGAGTTCTCATGAAAAATTATTGAATCAGGAGATGTATCTTTTGGCTTTGAACCTTTCTTAGCAGAATACTATCGAATTTACTAGGCCACGAAGTGAACATGATGTCTTGAACTTCTTGACGGTCCGTGTAAACCCAAACAATAGCATCTGCACAATAACTTATCAACCTTTGTTTTGGATTTTATTGGTTGTGTCCTTTTTCGGCATGTAACACATATTGGATTGATAAGTGTTTTATTGAGGCGGCCCGTCCTCACACTTACATAGGTGATCTCCTATTAAGAGTATCATACTATACTTCACTTAGTTCATTAAGCCTATTTTATCTTGCTTAATTTTAATTCATTAAGCCTCAAAATTTCCAACAGCTTCATTAATTCACCGAGGGATAAATAATTCAACTCATTTATATCATGAATGTTTGGAATCCATCTAGGTTCTAGTTAAACTCCCAAAATCCCATGTTGTAAGGGCTTGTAATAGTCAACTTTCTAGTCTATAGTATATTTTAAATTTAAAAAAAAAACAACATTCATGTCAAAATTTCTATTTTTATGTTTCTTTTTCGTTCCTATTTTTTGGACTCATTCGTCAAGGAAGAACTTTCACACCATCGACCGACATCTACTCATCTCAATCTTTGAGGAAGAGATTAACGATCCCAACGTGTGCATGCCGTTGATTCCTCTACTTAATGGGCTATTTCATTTCGAAACGGAGCTTCTCACTTCTGGTCATTCACCTCTAGCTTTTGATTCGTGGTTAATTGATCTATGTAGAGTGGGAAACATGGAATTGGAGTATTGGATTCCAGCTCCATTCTAGACATGGGAAGGCTGAGATAGCTTGAGTTTCAAGTTCTTGGACTGTGTTGTATCCTTAAATGCTTTGAATATAATTTGGCGACACATTGTTGTTGTGCATTTAGTTGGAGGTAAGAGGTCAAATCTGTGGGATCCTCGTTATTTAATTCATTATGTATTTAATCTTATACACATGTGAGTAGGAGTTAAGTAATAATACATATTGATTTAAGAGTTTTAATATGTCAGTTATTACAACAGTTACAAAATTCTAATAAAACCCTGACATAATATACAACATATGTACATCACATGTACATCTACACAATCTAACGAAGATCATCTCCTAATCAGTGGTTCAGCTCGCAGCAGAATGCAACTCACAATCCCGTCTTCCCATGCCTATGAGTCCCCTACAGAAACAATCACACAACATGAGTATTGATAAGCAACTATCTCAGTTCTATATCAATAAGAAAGATAGAATACGATAATCAACATCGTAAAAGCTCAACAATGATTGTTCTGTATGCATCACCAAATGCAAATATGTCATGACATGTCTCAACTATCAACCTGTTATAACGGGACCGATGATATGCATATAGGCTCAATATGTCAGTGGCTCAGCCTTCACGCCCCATATTGGCAGCACATATCATATAACCGTCCTCACATGTTATAACAACCAAAGCATATGCCCAACAATGACATAACTCTCATATGTCATCAACTGTATGCCTCAACAACATGAATGTATGCAAAATATGATTCCTACAGTCATATATCACAATCCCAACAGATAAAAGCAACATCACATTATCAAACCTCAATACTCGTACGTCAACACGTACCTATCGTGCGACACAAAAGATATAAGTAATGCGTCAATGTTTAACAACCTCGTTGTCCCGTTCCCTGTGATGCTGCTACAACAATACCAACGATATATCATGTTAAAAGAAGTTGCACTATCAAATTCCATAACAATATAACATTGTTCAACATTTTAAGTTTACCGATCGATCGGTCACTCTAGCGATCGATCGGTCCAATCATGCACCCTAGCGATCGATCGATAAAAAGCTAGCGATCGATCGGTATTAAATCTAAATTTAGACAAAAGCTATGGCATTCTAGAGATCGATCGGTCATTTATAGCGATCGATCGATACATGAACCGCCTTACACATTCCCCTATTTCACTGATCGATCGGTACGATCTTACCGATCGATCGGTAGACAGCAGAAATCAAAACCATGGCGATTTTCATGTCTATCTTCATGGTGCTTCTCATACATCTCAAGTCATGCCATAAAACGTTGGTCACGAGATTACATAGCATCAAATAACATATTTCTAGCATAAGACAACTCATTTCTTGACATTATATCAAGTATCAATTCATCCAAGTATAAACATGCTTTTCCATGATCACCAACTCACACTACACATGCATATGGTTTAACAACAAGTATAGATACCACTACATACTTACCACTTAGCTATGCTTTCACTCCTTAATTCAGATTCTAATTTGAAGTCCAACACAAGTTACCACAAGAGTACACAAGGTGAGAGCACTTTGGTAGAGATTTGCTAGGTGAGTTTAGGTGTGTTGTGTGTCTTCACAAGCTGATTTGGAAGCTAAATACTATGCCATGAAATCCACATGAAATTCCACTTAAATTCACATCAAAGAGTAAGTGAAATAACTTTCATATTCACATGACATTTCAATGCACATGGACATGCCAAATGCAAATGAACATGAGCACTAATGGTTCCTCAATACAATTCTTAATCATATACTAATTATTTCATTTGTTCTAAGTTCTCAACTTCACACATCTCATGTCGTCACATAGTAATCATGTCTCATATTCGGTTCCACACGAACTCGAGTCCGTGTCATATCATAATTATCATATAATTACACAATAATCATATCAAACATGTATGATTTAGATTGAGGCATTACAAAACCCTTTGGCTCAATTGATTCAACTATTGGTACATAATCTGTTGTGCCTTCATGTATCTGATCATAACAAATCATTTGATCAACTATACAAATGATACAAGTCAACCAAAAACAAAAGTACGTTAATGTTCTGTTTAGATTGATGGATTTGATTTGGAGGAAGTGATTTGATTTGGCGAGGGATTGAATAATGGATTTGAAATGACACTCATCTTCGATATATTTCAAATCCATCATAATTGTCATTACATCTACATAATTTAAGAAAGATGAATTTGAAATCCACCCAACATAAATTCATCCAAACAATCAAATGAACTTGAAATCATGAATTTGAAATACATGACTTCAAATCCCTCCATCCAAATGAAGATTTTACATCTATTTGACAACGAAATACCATATAAAAATGGGAATGACTAAGGCCGACACACCGTTGGAATTTTTTGAAAAAAACTAGTTTATAACATCGGATCTAAGCCTTGGAATGTTAGAAAATACAAACCCAAAATATTGTATGTTCAATTTTTTTATATTTGTTTTATTAGTTCCCTCTTTGGTGGTTATTTTGAGTTTTTATTCTGTAAGGTCCTCGTATCGTATTATCAAAAATTATATTTAACTTCTCAATAATTATGTGATTTATATTATGTTAATCATATGTTTGAGAATAAACACGAGGAATATTATATTTGATAACAGCTCGATATCATACTTAACATTTTGTAAATATGATGTCTCGATATTTGATAATTAGAATTAAGTACATTTTGTACATTAATTTGTTAATTAGTTAGAAACTAATTAATGAGTGAAAATCGACCTTGTACATGTCAATCGACAGTCGGGTCAGAACATAGTGAATGTACAAATATATTTTTGAAATATTCGAATTAACACCGAAATTTGGTTAAAATAATTTAATCAATATAAAATCTTCATTAAATCGGTAGATTTAATTTTTGTGATTGAAATAATGACACGAAGTCAGGTGTTTCGAGGACGAAATCTTTAAAGTGGAGGAAAAATATAAGGTCATCGTTCATATTATTGGAAATTATGTTTATCTTCTCAACAATTATGTGATTTATCGTATGTTAATCATATGTTTGAGAATAAACATGAGGAATATTATCTTTGATAACAGATCGATATCATACTCAACATTTTGTAATGTGATGTCCTGATATTTGATAATGAGAATTAAGTACATTTTGTACATTAATTTGCTAATTAATTAGAAGTTAATTGATGAGAATATAATATAATTAATGAGTGAAAATCGACCTTGTACATGTCAATCGACAGTCGGGTCAGAACATGATGAATATACAAATATATTTTTGAAATATTCGGATTAACACCGAAACTTGGTTAAAATAATTTAATAAATATAAAATTTTCATTAAATCGATAGATTTAATTTTTGTGATTGAAATAATGACAACACGAAGTCAGGTGTGGACTGTACATGTAATGTACATGGCACCAGTACACCGGTGCCACCCCGATATTCATAATTAGACGTGAATTAATATATATATCGATGTAGGACATAAAAATATAGTAAAACATGTAAAACAGACATAGATCACGGACACACACTAAAAGGTGTGAAAACATGCACACCTTCGCGACCACCATGTACTTATCCGCTTCGTTCGTCGCCTTCCGACCACCTCTCGACAAGCCCAACATACCACCATGCTCAAAACTCTCAGGCGCACATTTACATACCAAATAACCAAATTTGGTATCCAAAAAGTGCTTGGATTTTACCCTGGAACGATGAAAATCGCGCAAACTAGGGTTCTTCGGGTTTTGGTTCGATTTCTTCGATTCAACAATGAACTGGATGAAGTCAATGCACCAAATCTTTTCCTTGCACCTGGACGAAACTTTCTACACCGGCCACCGCCTCTATCGCTGCCGGAGCTCGCCGGAATTGGACGAAATGCATGCGTGACACTGTGCGAAAATTGGGTAAAACTCGATGCTCGATTTTTTTGACTTTGCTTCGATAATTACCAGTTAATTTGGACTATAATTGTTGAAAAATAATTTGAATTGGTGAAAAATAATTTAGCAATTTAAATTATGATGTAATCGCATCAGTTTAATTACCCTAAATTAGTTAAGCTGTGACTAAAATTGATAATCAATTTTTAATGATTAGTTTATTGAATTGTGAATTTATATTGATATATAGTGAATACATCAACTCTACAAGCTCAAGTTGACCCACATATATCGAGACGTAAAGTTATGTTGCGATCAGATAACATACGACATGTATCTGTATCAGTTGATATATGATTTGATGAACTATGTGACTTATGTGAACTTACGTGGCTATGTGATTTATTTAAATTATGTGATATTCATGGGATTCATGATTGGCATATCATGTATGAAAATAAATTTATTGTTAACACAAATCATTTTTATGCATACATTGATGCATGGCATACACGTTGAGCTATGATCCTTGAATACCTGATATTTCTTGGATTCTGATATCGGTCATTGGATTGGTACTACGATATTATGTCGGCATTACATGGCCCGATGTGCATAGGGAATCGTGGTCCCCTTTGATTGATATGATTTGTGAGATGTGGACTGGTGGCACCTTATTGATGTCATCGTCTGGATATCCCTATATGATTATGTGATGTTAGGACCTGGGATTGGTGGCGTTTTGCCGACGTCCATCCGTCTGGATACCCATTGGCTTGACATGCTCGAGCTATTCTGATATGGTTGGACTTTCGTTTATTGATTCGGATATACCGAGTGGATGGGTGAATGGTATGATACCCACATGATATGGCATGCATTGCATTTTATATTTCCTTTTATAGATACATGTTTTATATTCTATAATCGTTCCATATTGGGCTTTTGTAACCCTAAATGGAGCTGTTGTTGTCTTTGTGTGTAGACAATGACAGATAGTACAGTTGGTCAGGACGCCAGAGAGGGTACGTCTAGTGGGAGCCGCACTTGATATATTTATTCTCCAGTTTATCCCAGTGATATATGTATATCTACTAGGAGTGTGTCCATGGGGTGTGTGAGGAGATTATGTATATTTATTTGATTACAGTCGAGTATGGTTATGTTCACCATAGATAGAAAGAGTGTGAAACCGAGGATGTCGGAGACCATTGAATATCAGCATTAGGTACTTATTTATTTGAGAAAATTATATTTAACATCCTATAAAGAATTGCTAATATTTTTTTTGATAAAATGACAGTATAATTTATTTAGTCGAAATAAAGAATTGATGGCTTTGCTAATTCGTCTTAGCAGATATAATAATCACTATTTTGATATAGTAACAAATTTCAAAATATAATAGCCACAAAAAGACTTAGAAATTTCTAAGTTATTTAATATTAAAAATCTCTCGACTTAATTCGTTCTCGGATTTACGGATGAAAATCCGAATTTAAGAGTTTATATTTAGAAATTGACGCAGAAAGTGAAACGGAAAGACATTAAAAGAATTTGGAATCAAAATTGGAAATGCAAATGAAGAGGATTATATTTATGATAGGGTGAAAAGTTGAGAGTCGTTTAGTGAATAGAGTGGCCATTTGACTGTCTACGGTCTACCACAATATTGATTTTTGAAAGATTAAATTTACTGTAATAGAGTAAGTGGTAATCCACTCCCTTTATTATCGTTAATACACTTTACCCGATGTATTTTGTAAATAAATAATTTGCACTTCTGTGGTTTTCAAATAGTTATTTTACCCCATGTTATTTGTAAAATTTAGCACATTACTCCCTTACATGAAGAGAGTTTTTTGCACATATTCACAAATTACATGGGTAAACTGTCTATTTTCAAAACGCATGGGATAAATTGTTTATTTCAAATCATACGAGTATAACCTGTCTATTTTGATCTGTAGCCAATGGCGAACGTATTCATGGGCAAGGGGGGCATTTTTTTTAATCTTATTTTTTTTAAAAAAAAGTGCACTTTTACCCTATAAAAAATTGTAATTTATCCTTTAAAAATTACATTTTACCCCATTTAAATTATATTTTGAATTCTAAAATATTTTTTGACCTAGATTTTTTATTTTAAATTTTTTTACCCCCTTCCCAAAAATCTTACATCCGCAATTGTTTGCAGCGCCCTATATTATTTTATTAGTCGACTTATTAAATTTTGGTCAAACTTAGATTCACACTCCCATTAAGTACGTAACAATCAGACAACTCACTCCAAGTCGTGAATGTTTCAAAGCCTTCTCAAAGGCTGGCATGAATCGGTCGGGTTGAAGCAATACATCGAACCCTATGGGAAGGCCTTTTAGTCTGTGGCATAATTGATGAAATTAAAACCGTGTGATCGATGTTCTTGTGGATTATAAAAGAATTGTCATATGGCATGCAAACATTATACAAATCACATGCACATAAATAGGGTGGATCCATGATTCAAAATTAATTGTGGTTGACCCGGACTAAATAGCGCTAAAGAACTTATCGAAAATACAAATATTAATTAATAATGCATTTGTCTTGTTGTATTTAATCATGAATTTTATTGTCATTTTTTTTTTATGACTCGGTATCCGGCGCGAAGAACCGACTAATCCGGGGGACCAATCCCACCGTCCACTAGCGGCGGGCCCAATTGAAGCTGGGGCTTTACTTCACCGTATGAACTGACCCCTCATGAATTGATAGCACCATGGGGTTTCGAACCTGAGACCTAGAGAGGAGCATGACTCCTAAGTCCCAGGCCTTCACCTCAGAGTTGTTTGTACACATTTACTATAAATACATCATGTATTGTAATTGATAAAAATGAGAAATTGAGATTGAATCAATTCTCCACAAACCTTAGGTTTCTAACAGAACTATAATGATTTAGAGGATGAGAGTAAAACACTAAATTCCCAAAAACTACTACTAATTTTTATTGTTTTTTGTTTGAAAATTTGCAGAACCTATAGAATGGCTCCGCCCACGCACATAAAGCTACTACGCCTCAATCAGGCACATATAATCTAGACTGTGTTAGTTTTTATTGTAATTAATGCGATCTCTCAATTTTATCTGATGGAGCATAAAAAGTGAGAATGAAGACAAAAATCACTTGCCAATGTTTAGAAATCTATTTTTGTCCCAGGAAAATATAGCCAAAAGATAAATGAATAAATAAATAAATTGGCATCAGAAACTAACAGACAACTCGCATCAGGCTTGCAGAATATGTTTAAGTCTTTTCACTCTTTTACGACCATTTTTCTGGTGACGTTTCTTCCTGAGAGAATTCATTATCGTGCTTTAGGCAAGTGCGAGTTTTTGTTCAAGAAGTTCATGATGTGCACTTACTGATCATCCTAAATATAAATTAAAATTAATAAATGTATTTATTTGAATTAGTCCGACTACACATGTGCTGGTGCTTCATTCGGGACAAACAAGTATAAAATTCTCGAGCCAATCCTAAGTTTACATCATTATTTTTACAATAAGGGATGGATCTAGATTTCACCACCATATTTTGAAAATATGAAGTTTATCCTCTCGTGATTTGTGAATATGTGCGAACACCTCTCCGTGTGTATGGGGCAATGTGCTATGTTTTAAAAACCACAGTGGAATACAATATATATTTTTAAACCATAAAGAAGTAAATTATTTATTTATAAAGCACGTGGAGTAAATTGACATGTATTCTTATAAGGGGTGATAACTACCGTCATCTCATAACTTGCCTTCTTCATGCTCACTCACAGTTCTTTTTTGTAATTGTCTCCTATCAGCAAGACAAAAAAAGTTATAAGCTAATCATTTATGTACGATGGGACATGATTAAATCAGTAAAAATTTCAGCATTATAATGCAACTTTGTCCCAGAAATATCCTAAATGTTGACATAATATAGGAAGTAAGAACTTAGAGTCGATTATTTTGGAAGGTAAATCTTATGTTTTTAAAAAATATGTGTTTGTAAAAGTTGTAGGATAGACTTGTAATTATGTGTATATTTAGGATATAAGCAAGCAATATAACAATAATTTCGAATTGATATTGTCTAGTTATGGTGCTCACAGTTTGGCGACAATCGTTTCTCAAGATACAACAACTATTATTTGTGATAGAAGTATTTCAAATCGCGAATCATTACACCACAAATGTTTAAAGACAGCCAACCAAGAACAAGAGATGAACAATATGAATATGCAGAAATTTTGCTCTCAAATATGCATTTGATCTTGCAAAAATATTTTTAATTCTCAAGGGAGTTGTTTCATATATAGTGCATCATTGGATGTCACGAAAATGCACCTCTTGGATGCATTCTTTCATGAAAAGATCTATCAATAAGCCAAATGGTACTCAATCCTTCACAAAAAAAATTGATTTTGCACTATTGAACAACGAAGATGGTGCACATACGCAACATATTATGCCTAGAAATTAATTACAGGCAGAGTGGCGCCTAAGCGCCACCCCTACTGCCCGGATTTTTCCAGACAGTTTTTGTTGTCTTGCTTTTTTGTTTAGTTTTTTTTTTGTATTTTTGACTTTTACATGCTCTATTGCTCTTTCATATAAAATAATGACTATATTACTTGCGGATAATTCATTAAGCATATTTTCTAACAAAAGTTTAGATCATAGAGATTTGCATGCTCTATTGCTCTTTCATATAAAATAATGACTATATTACTCGCGGATAATTCTAAATATCTATCATCAATTCTGGATATAATTAATTCTTGTACTTTTTCCTTATAGCCAGCTAGGCTGTCATAATTCTTGGTATTTGATGCGTCTCCCGGCTGAATCGCAGCTTATTAAGAAGAACAATTTCACTGTGGGCAGGACAAGTGGATATATATATATATATATTGACGCACCTTTATATATATATATAAAGTGGAATATATATATATATATATATATATATATATATTCCACTTTTTGTACAAAACATGTCACGATAATAGGCGTAAAGGTGCGTCGATATTTATATCGATCAAGTTTTTTCAGAGTTCAGCGCAAGAAAGTATACGTGAAAGTGGGAGCTTGGTATACGAACTACTGAAACTTTTTAGAAGCCTTAAATAAATTATAAAAACTAGGTCTTACTAAAAATTAAAAATAAAAATAAAGTGAATATTGAACTATAAACTTATTTTTTTGACTTTGTTGATGCAAATTAAATATTTAACTTTTGTATTTAAGTTTAATCAATAAATCATTTTTTACTGACCACTCATTCATTTAATCGATTTTAAGACATAGTTGTTCTTAGATAATATATAATAGTCTTTAGTTTTGAAAAACTTATTTCTCCAGATGTAATTGTAACTGGTATATTCTCTATATAAAGAAAATTGAAGATAGAGCCAGGTTTTTTATTTCTGATGTAGTATATTCTAACCATGGTTCTTTTTGCTTAACAATAAAGATGAGCGGTGAACAAATTTAAATAACAAAGTTTGCCGCGCATAAAAAAGGTCAGCTTGCACGATTGGTGGCATTCAAGATGGGGTTTTCATTCTAAGTCAGGCTTCCATATGGGGTTTGTCCATCAACCAACTGTTCTTCCTGATCTTGGCCTGAATGTTGGAGCTTGCATGGTTACCTCTATTTTCTTTTCGAGTGTTACACCAAGATTATGTGTGTTTAGTGGCGGACGCAGGATTTTAGGGAAGGGGGGCAAACAAGTTTTAAAATAAAATTTTAGGCCAAAATTTTTGGGGTCAAAATATAATTAAATGGAGGTAAAATATAATTTTAAGGGGCAAAGTATAATTTTTTAAGGATAAAATTATAATTTTTTTTTAAAACAATCTTTTCTTTAATGTTTTTTTTTAAAAAATTTGTTTTTGGGCTCCGCCCCTGTGTGTCAATATATACGTTACAAAACAGTTAAGTATTTTTTTATTATTTGTTTATCAAAATTTAATATTTCAATTGGATTTTTAATTTCTAACTTTACAACTTCTTTTAAGACTTTAAATATAGAGATGAGACTTTTTTTGTTGAGATTCTCAACTAATCAAAAAGAATCAATGTTTGGTAAATTACAACTAACTTTTTTTTATGTCCATCATGTAATTAACTAGCGGGAATTGGTGTGAGTAGCAATAAATTAGAGTCTAATATTAGCTTTTGTTTTATATATAATATTTATCATTTTATTAAAGTAATCCATTAAACATTATATTATAGATAAGAAAGTTAATGAAATCTCTCCAATTAGACATTACTTTGGGAAAAATTACTCAGATATTAATGTCTCGAACTAGGCGCCTAAATCAAATGTTTTAGCAGCTTTATGGGTTGAGCCTAGAGCTGTCAAAATGAGTTGAGTCCATCGGATTGGCTCAACCCGACCCGCCAAATAGGTGGGTTGGGCTAAGATTATTCGGTGGTTTTGGCTCACGTGTTTGATCAATTAATTAATTTATAATAAAATTTGGATTAATTAATTAAAATATGATTTATTAATAGTTTATTTAATTATTTTAATTAATTAAAATATAATAAAATAATTTATTTATTTATTGGCTGGCCTAACACACAGCATCTCGGGTTGTGTTGGGTTGGGGTTTTTACGGTCCAACCTATTTGAGCTGATTGGACAGGCCAGCCTATTTGGATTGGGCTAATTCATTTTGACAGCTCTACTTAGCCGCCCATACTAGGTGGCAGCTAATCCTGCATTCTTTCTTCATTTTCTTTGCTCTTATTTGATTATGCATGTAGAATTTGTGAGAAAAAGCAAAGACCCACAAACGTCAATGAACTTGTGGAGAAAAAACAATGGATTATACTAAAAGTCATTATAGACTGGGAGACTAACATAACAAGGGATGAACAGATATAGTTTGTCCATATCAAATGGCAAAGTTAATCTTTATGTATTTTAAAAATAATTGAAAAACAACATACTGAATTGTTCCCTAATGGTGTGTTTGAAGTTAGGGATAAGAGTATGATGATTTTAGGCATTATTTTAATCCACAAAATAGTATCACAAAATTATCTCATCGTATTTATCTTATTTTATTCCAACTTTGTAGTAAAATAAAAATATATGTTTTTCCCACCTCTTTTTTCATTATTGCAAAATTTTAAATACCCATCTAAAAATTTCAACCAACTTTCTATAACTTAAATCCAAAAAATTGAAATTATTTCCACTAATTAGGTAGAGTACTTTAGTCATTCCAACAAACAATAAAATTAGTCCACCATTTTAAAATCATACCAAACATCATATAATTTATCACATTATATTATTTATCACCATCTCATAATTTTTTATCACTCTCATATTTATCATATCACTGACTTCAAACGATACCTAAGTTTATATAATCAAACCCCCTCCCGAATACCTAATTTTTCCCATAGGAGCGGACGACTTATTCTCCGACCAATTACACTATGCTGTCCCCCCTCTCTGCGCTTCTCTTTTTCATAAATATAGTCTGTGATAAGAAGCATCCATCATCCCAGCACCAATCAAATGTATTTCAACTTCCCAAGGCAAAGTGTTCATATATCTATACCATATAAAAATATCTGCCTACTATTTATTGCATTTTACAGCGATGTTATCAATATATGTGCATTGTCTGAATCATAACTTTATGTCACATAAACTCGGTCAAACTAAGCAGGGGCCAATACATGCGATTGTCTGAAACTTGCATTGCTATAAAGATCAGAGAATTTAAGTTAAGATAAATAGGTTTTCGCTTCTATACATTCGGTGCATGGTAGGACCAACACGCATCACAATATATGTATATATATGTATATACATGTTGTGCTATGTTGGTTCTGTCATACTTCGAGTGCGTAAAAGTGAAACCCTATTTATCTTAATTAATTTTTTTGATCTTTATAGCAATGCAGAAATATTTGTTTTTTTAAAACATATATAAGTATTTAATTTAATTTTTTTAAATAAATAGGCAGCAATCATTTTCTTACCTCCCCGGTTGTTCATCCAGCCAATATTGACGCACATGCCAAGAAAGTAGGAACATCTTGAGTTAATTCTAGACGTACAATTTGTTTGATGAAATGCATGTACTGATCTAGTACCATAGAATTGAAGCTTTTGAAATGCATGACATGACAAGTGATAGAATTGACATTTCATGGATGCATTAATTTCTCACTCACATGCATTGGTCTCCATATAGTTCACACACTAACATTCTCACTCCAGAAAATGCTTATATGAACCTGGTGTTTGTAATGATCAAGATACGTAAATAAATAAATATATATATATATATATGTATTTGTATTGGTGTTTGTAAGACCGAAAATACAGAAGTGTGACCGCTCTCACTCCTATTCTTTTTTAGCTAATACTAAGTGATGTCATATGACATATTGATTTCTCGGGTAAAATCCATTTATGAAGACACAAACCCTAAAATTGCCGAGCAGAAACTATACCGAAGATATGCTTGTCGAACACAGGATACTGATCAGCATATTGTCGGGCATCCTTTGCCCTCTTCGGGATTTTGGTCAAAGAGTAGCGGAAGACCCGGTCATAATTAAAACTGATTAACCGGCTGAGATGGAACGTGCTTTAATGGGGCGGATTTCTCGGACACGCTTGGCTCCCATCAAGCCACGATCAAAGGACATCATATGGCTGATTTTCCGCGAGTTAGTTACTAAGGGCAGTCCTATAAATACCCTCAGATAACTTCATAGCGGGGGTTGGATTTTTCTGGGCAAAAAGACTCCGAAGAGAGCAAGCTTGAGTCTGTTCGGTCTGTTTTTATAATTTCTACAACAGTAGTCGTGTAAGTCATTGAATAACTTTTTCTTGTGTCCAGATCATCTTGTAAATCAGTAATATTTATAGTGGAACTTTATACTGGACTAGGTCCCGTGGTTTTTCTCTCAATTCGAGGGTTTTCCACGTAAAAAATCTTGGTGTATTCCTTTTATTTTTCGTACACATTTACTTCTACCAAACACGTAAAATAACGGATCACATCATTGGCGCCGTCTGTGGGAAAATTTGATCTAAGGCGTTGAAGTAGGACGAATTTCTAACGAAAAACAAATCAAAGGGCAAGATGGCCAGAGGTAAAGGCAGGGGGCAAGCTTCTAGGGGAAACGAATCCAATTCTCACCCATACATGTTCACTGAACCCGGAGAAGGGCCAGAAGATGCAGGATCATCTCAACATGTTCCTCAGTCATTTCCTGTTGGGGGAATTCCCATGGAGCATTTGACGGAAATGATAACCAAAACTGTTGGAGAGATTATGAGGCAATTTATGCCCCCCCCCCCCCCCCCCCCCCAGAAACAAGAAAATGTACAAGATGAAGAGGGGGAAGAATTGGCTTCCCGGCAGGAACCTGAAAAAGAGCCTGAAAGAGAACCCGAAAAAGAGCCTAAGGAAGTTAGACATATTTCTAATCATTTGAATGAAGAAGCTGATAAAGCTTTAAATCGCCAAATGGAAGAGCTGAAAAGTGAGCTGCAGCAGATGCGTAATAAGATGGAAGGACGTCTGTATCCTCCACAGAGGAGTACTCCATTTGCCTCCCATGTGGTTGATGATCCTTTGCCCCCAAATTTCAGGGCTTTAAATGTGGGAAATTACGATGGTGGTACAGATCCCGAAGAATATCTGTCTCGATTTGAAAACGCTTCGCTTCTTCATCAACTTACGGATGGAGTGAAATGTCGGGTTTTCCTGACCACATTATCGGGAGCAGCGCAAGCATGGTTTAATCAGTTGCCAGCAAGAATCATAGACTCTTTTCCGAAGTTTAGTTCTCTATTTTTGCATCAGTTTGCAAGCAGCCGGAGTTGCAAAAGAACAGCTCTTAGTCTATTCGGGATTAAGCAAGCGGAGAAGGAATCTCTTCGAGATTTTCTGAAAAGATTTAGTCATGCGTGTCTTGACATTCCGCATGTCACCTCGGAAGTACTAATCAGCGCGTTCACTCAAGGATTAAAAGAAGGAGACTTATTTCGATCTTTGGCAAAAAAGCCACCTTCTGATTATGATGAATTGTTGGGAAGAGCTTCTAAATACATTAACCTGGAAGAAGCCCAAAGGATGAAGCAAAGAAGAGATGGCAAAACTGGGGAAGAGGTAAACAGAAAGAATAAACCGGTGGAGCCAGTCAAAAGAAGTTTTGACCAATTTCTACCGATGAGACCCCATCGGGAAGTAGCAATGAATCAGAGTATGCCGAAGAGGGGGCGGGGTGGATCTCATAGGGGGGGACCTTTCCGAGGAACAATGATCCGAGGAGGGTCCTTCCGAGGAAGAGGATATCGAGGAGGGGGGTTTCGAGGTGGAAGATCTAACGAGTCTGATGGAGGGCGGGGATTTAACGAGGAGTTCAAAGACAATAATTTCACTCCTAGAATTAATATAAATCCTGGAAGAGGAGCACCGCAGCCAGTCCCTTGGTCAGCCCGAGGAGAAAGAGTAGAGGGAGAAGAGGAAACCTTGAACAATATTCCGAGTCGGGGAACTATACACATGATAGCTGGAGGAACGTCAGGAGGAGATTCGAACAGAGCAAGAAGGAATCACGCCCGGAGGCTTCAAGTGCTATCTATTGACCCCAGTCATGTACATGAGGGTCCGTCTATATCTTTTGGGCCTGCAGATTTGCAAGGAGTTCATTTTCCTCACGATGATGCATTGGTTATCTCTGCCACAGTGGCTAATTATAATGTGCAGAGGATTTTCGTGGACAGAGGAAGCTCGGCGGATGTACTTTTTCTTGGTACGTTAAGCCAAATGAACTTAGGAAGCTTACCTATATCGAAAGTGAACACGTCCTTGCACGGATTTGCAGGGGAAGTCATAAACCCGATAGGGCAAGTGTCTCTACCAGTTACAATTGGTGAAGCATCAAGGATCAAAACAAAGATGATAAATTTCCTCATTGTGGATGCACCATCTTCTTACAATATAATATTGGGAAGACCAGCCCTAGCTGCTTTTGAAGCCGTTGCCTCCACCTATCATCTAATCATGAAATTTCCAGTAGGAGAGGAGGTGGGGCAAGTAAGGGGTGATCAAAGCTCGTCCCGGAAATGTTATGTGCAAGAGTTAAGGCAAGAAAAAGAGCAGAATAACGAAGGAAGAGAACGAAGGGGAAATGAAAAGAGGAAACGGGGCGAGGAAGAACGAATAACACCCGAAGAGGAGTTCCTCAACATCGAGCTGGGTCACCCTACTCGAATTACTAGGGTAGGATCCCAGCTTGATCCAGAATTACGAGAAAAAGTGGTTAATTGTTTGAATCAGCATGTGGATGTATTTGCATGGAGCACATCTGATTTAAAGGGAGTTAAGCCTGAGATTGCCGAACACCGCCTCAATGTAGACCCTAGTGTTCGGGTAATAAGGCAAAAGAGAAGGCATTTTGGACCAGAAAAAGACGCTGTCATTGCCAAGCAGGTAGAAGAGTTGTTAAAAGCAGGCCACATTCGTGAGATCGGCTTCCCTACATGGCTTTCGAATGTAGTGTTGGTGCCTAAAGCTGGTGATAAATGGAGAACGTGTGTGGATTTTAGGGATGTGAATAAGGCATGTCCCAAGGATTGTTATCCCTTGCCCAGGATCGATCAGCTTGTAGATTCTACTGCTGGACACGAGCTGTTATGTCTTATGGATGCTTATCAGGGATATCATCAGATCCCTTTGGCACAGGAAGATCAATCAAAAGTAAGTTTTGTAACAGCAGGGGGAACTTTTTGTTATGTAGTAATGCCTTTTGGATTGAAAAATGCTGGGGCCACCTATCAAAGGCTGATGGATAAGATGTTTAAAGAACAAATTGGTCGGAATGTGGAAGTGTATGTGGATGATGTCCTGATCAAAAGCCGAAAAGCCAAGGACTTGGTCAAAGATATGGAAGAAGTTTTCAACACTTTAAGAAAATTTGGCATGAAGTTGAATCCCGCAAAATGTACTTTCGGTATTCGTAGGGGCAAATTTCTAGGATACATGGTTACGGAAAGAGGTGTTGAAGCTAACCCGGAGAAAATCCAAGCCATACGAGAAATGAATCCTCCGAGGACATTGAATGAAGTGCAGAGATTGGCAGGAAGAATAGTGGCATTGAGCCGATTTATATCCCGATCAGCCGATCGAAGCTTGCCTTTCTTCATAGCATTAAGGCAGGGAGTCAAGTTCGAGTGGAATGACCAGTGCCAAAAGGCTTTCGAGGATTTGAAGGATTATTTGGCTCAGTTACCATTGATAAACAAGCCTGAGCCCAAAGAAACACTTCTCGTGTATTTATCGGTAGCAGAAGAAGTCATTAGTTCCGTGTTAATCCGAGAAAAATCAGGACAACAGCAGCCTGTATATTATGTCAGCCGAGCCCTGCAAGGAGCTGAGCAGCGATACCCTGAAATTGAAAAGTTGGCCTTAGCTCTAGTTACCACAGCGAGAAGACTTCGGCCATACTTCCTGTCTCACCCTATTATGGTAATAACAAACACTCCTTTGGGTAGGCTTTTATCCAAATCCGAAATATCAGGGAGGATGGTAAAATGGGCCACAGAGCTGAGTGAGTTTGAGGTCACTTATCAACCCCGAACTACGATTAAAGCACAAGCTCTGTCAGATTTTCTGGTAGAAGTCACCCATACCTCGGAAGAAAAAGAGTGGAGTTTGTTTGTGGATGGATCATCTACTCGATTGGGAAGTAGGAGCAGGTGTCATACTCATTAGTCCTGAAGGGGAAGAAATCAGGGTTGCCGTCCAGTTTGGATTTTTATCCTCAAACAATGAAGCTGAATTTGAAGCTATCATTTCAGGTCTCCAAATAGCATTGGACGCTGGAGCCATGAAGATAAAAGCTTTATGGACTCGATGCTAGTCGTTCATCAAGTGAAGGGGATATATAAGGTGAAAGAGGAGAAACTTCGAAAGTATGTAGAAAAGGTGCGGGCGATGATAGCTCAATTTCAAGAAGTGGAATTAATGCAAATACCAAGGGAGGAGAATACCCGTGCCGATGAATTAGCAAAATTGGCTAGTTCAGTACATGAATGGAAGAACGGGAATGTGCTCGTGCAAGAGCTTTTAATTTCTCATATATCCGTCAATATCATCATGAGTATGGAGCCATGTATTATATCCGATTGGCGAGAGATCTTATTAAATTCTTGAAGATAAAGGTTATGCCTTCTGACCCAAAGGAAGCTGCTAAGGTTAAAAGAATGGGGAACCGATTTGTGTTGATAGAAGGCAAGTTGTTCAAGAAAGGATTCTCAATTCCTTTTTTACAATGTGCCTCGAAGGAAGAAGGGGAGCATTTATTAAAGGAGATTCATGAAGGATGTTGCGGGAATCATGTAGGAACTAACATGTTATATCAGAAATCTATCCGAGCTGGGTATTATTGGCCGACGATGAGGGAAGATGCTGAAGAAGTTGTGAAGAAATGCATCAATTGCCAAAGGCACGCAAATTTATCCCATGTACCTGCGGAAATTCTTAATAGTAGCATCATTTCCTGCCCCTTTGACCAATGGGGAATGGATATTGTTGGGCCATTTCCTCCCGCTACAGGGCAGAGAAAATTTCTCCTGGTAGCCGTTGAGTACTTCACTAAGTGGGTGGAAGCCGAACCATTGGCTAAAATAACTGAGGAGGAAGTCATCAGATTTTTATGGAGAAATATAGTATGCCGCTTCGGAATACCTAGAAGAATAATTTCCGATAACGGAAGACAATTCCAGGGAGGAAGAATACAAGAATGGTGCAAAGATATGAAAATTAAACAAGTCTTCACTTCAGTCGCTTATCCTCAAGCAAATGGGCAGGTGGAAGTGATTAATCGGATTTTATTGCACGGGATCAAAACAAGACTAGAAGGGGCTCGAGGGGAGTGGGTAAATGAATTACCCGGGGTCTTATGGGCCTATAGAACGACTCCTCGGGTATCTACAGGAGAGACTCCATATAGCTTAGTATATGGATCTGAGGCCCTCATTCCAGTAGAAATTGGAGTTGAATCTTTTCGAGTACAGAGCTACGATCCCGACCAGAATGAAGAAAAAAGGAAGTTAGAGTTAGACGGGATTATGGAATTGAGAGAGAAAGCCTTGGCTAAAGTAGAATTGTATAAAATAAGGGTGACCAATGCTTACAATCGGAGGGTTCGCCCGAGGGCTTTTCAAGTGGGAGATCTGGTGCTGCGAAGAATCAATCCCGCGGGGGAGGTAAAGAAGTTAGCCCCCAAATGGGAGGGTCCTTATAAGATAAAAGGGGTGATTGGAAGAGGAGCCTACAGGCTGGAAGATCGCGAAGGTCGGGAACTGGTGAGACCTTGGAACATTCATAATTTAAGAAAGTATTTTGTGTAATCTTTCAGTTATCGTTACTATTCCCATATGTATTTCCGAAATAAATAAATTTCCTGTTATCGATCAATGTTCGGTTTAATCGTTGGATCGGGATGTTTGGTCAACGTTTAAACTTGAAAACACCATCGTTTACTCGTTGGATCGGGATGTTTGGTCAACGTTTAACCTTGAAAACACCATCGTTTACTCGTTGGATCGGGATGTTTGGTCAACGTTTAAACTTGAAAATACCATGTTATTGTGCTCGGGGTAGCGAGCTTATGTTATTATAGTCCATTGTTGGCAGGTTAAATACAGGATCGGGAAGTTTGGTCTGTATTTGAACCTAAAATGGGACTAAGTGATTGTGCTCGGGGTAGCGAGCAATGTTCGGGTTAATCGTTGGATCGGGATGTTTGGTCAACGTTTAAACTTGAAAACACCATCGTTTAATCGTTGGATCGGGATGTTTGGTCAACGTTTAAACTTGAAAACACCATCGTTTACTCGTTGGATCGGGATGTTTGGTCAACGTTTAAACTTGAAAACACCATCATTTACTCGTTGGATCGGGATGTTTGGTCAACGTTTAAACTTGAAAATACCATGTTATTGTGCTCGGGGTAGCGAGCTTATGTTATTATAGTCCATTGTTGGCAGGTTAAATACAGGATCGGGAAGTTTGGTCTGTATTTGAACCTAAAATGGGACTAAGTGATTGTGCTCGGGGTAGCGAGCAATGTTCGGGTTAATCGTTGGATCGGGATGTTTGGTCAACGTTTAAACTTGAAAACACCATCGTTTAATCGTTGGATCGGGATGTTTGGTCAACGTTTAAACTTGAAAACACCATCGTTTACTCGTTGGATCGGGATGTTTGGTCAACGTTTAAACTTGAAAACACCATCGTTTACTCGTTGGATCGGGATGTTTGGTCAACGTTTAAACTTGAAAATACCATGTTATTGTGCTCGGGGTAGCGAGCTTATGTTATTATAGTCCATTGTTGGCAGGTTAAATACAGGATCGGGAAGTTTGGTCTGTATTTGAACCTAAAATGGGACTAAGTGATTGTGCTCGGGGTAGCGAGCAATGTTCGGGTTAATCGTTGGATCGGGATGTTTGGTCAACGTTTAAACTTGAAAACACCATCGTTTAATCGTTGGATCGGGATGTTTGGTCAACGTTTAAACTTGAAAACACCATCGTTTACTCGTTGGATCGGGATGTTTGGTCAACGTTTAAACTTGAAAACACCATCGTTTACTCGTTGGATCGGGATGTTTGGTCAACGTTTAAACTTGAAAATACCATGTTATTGTGCTCGGGGTAGCGAGCTTATGTTATTATAGTCCATTGTTGGCAGGTTAAATACAGGATCGGGAAGTTTGGTCTGTATTTGAACCTAAAATGGGACTAAGTGATTGTGCTCGGGGTAGCGATCAATGTTCGGGTTAATCGTTGGATCGGGATGTTTGGTCAACGTTTAAACTTGAAAACACCATCGTTTAATCGTTGGATCGGGATGTTTGGTCAACGTTTAAACTTGAAAACACCATCGTTTACTCGTTGGATCGGGATGTTTGGTCAACGTTTAAACTTGAAAACACCATCGTTTACTCGTTGGATCGGGATGTTTGGTCAACGTTTAAACTTGAAAATACCATGTTATTGTGCTCGGGGTAGCGAGCTTATGTTATTATAGTCCATTGTTGGCAGGTTAAATATAGGATCGGGAAGTTTGGTCTGTATTTGAACCTAAAATGGGACTAAGTGATTATGCTCGGGGTAGCGAGCAATGTTCGGGTTAATCGTTGGATCGGGATGTTTGGTCAACGTTTAAACTTGAAAACACCATCGTTTACTCGTTGGATCGGGATGTTTGGTCAACGTTTAAACTTGAAATTACCATGTTATTGTGCTCGGGTTTGCGAGCTTATGTTCGGTTTATTCGTTGGATCGGGATGTTTGGTCAACGTTTGAACTTGAAGTTGTATCACCTTATTATGCCCGGGATGTCTTTTCCCCGAGTTCTGTTATATTCATTACTTTGATATATGTTCTAAAAAGTTCGCTTGTTGGAGAGACTAGTTTGCACAAGAGTGTAAGAAGACAGGGAAAGTCATAATATCATGGTCCAAAGATTACAATTTTAAAACAAAAAGAGTACATCCCTAAATTTACAACTGGAGGAATTCATCGGGAACGGTATTCAGGGCCTCATCAACATTTATAAAGTCTGTTGAAGTTCCTTCAGGAGGATAGCCAGCGGCTTTAAATTGACGAACAGACGCTTCAAAGCCATAGTTAAGGAACTTAGCAGCGCGTTCGCCCAGAATATCACCATACTCCTCAGACTTCATAAACTCTTCTTTCTTGATGAGCCAGGATTCCTCGATCTGAGTAGCCCGAGATAGTTTCTCCTGATCAAGCTGTTCAGAAAAGGGATTTGTTCTCTTCAGCTCGCAATGATCTCTCTTGTGAAAGTTGTTCTAAGAGGGATTTATTCTCTTCAGTCACGGACCTGAATTGCCCGGATAAAGTGGTGTTAGCCTCCTCAAAGTCGGCTAATTTACCATGCGCTTCCTCGAGAGCTGCCACTGCCTTATCTCGAGTACCAACAGCAGCAGAGTATCGCTCTTTCAGTAGCTTTATGGATTTCTTCATCTCCTCACCGATACCTTCTAGCTGTTTAAGATGTTTCTGATTCTCCCCATCTGAGGATCTCATTGATTGGAAGCGAGTCATAATCTCGCCAGCCATTAGATTGGTCTGCAAGCAAATAAAGTTAATATACCGAAGACAAAAAGTTTATCAGATGGAAATGGATATAAGGTACCTGAGTGAGGGAGGTGGAAAAATCATTTGTCAAATTGCTGAAGGCCAATCCTCCCAGGTATTTGCGATCGGGAGAATTGGCCCAATTGCAAATAATAGAATGGGAAATTTTGGGGTCCGGTTTTCTCAGAATCGGGACGTTGGGGGGATAAATCCAATCAGGTATGTGATATCTGGAGGTTGGACGAGAAGAGCTAGAACCACCAGGAGCAGGTTGAGAAGTAGCCCGAGTTTGAAGAGATGGATTAGCTCGGTGGGTAAGGGAGATTCGGGGGGGAGTTTTCTTGGCAGGAGGAAGTTTAGAGGAAGAACCTTGGCCCTCGGGGGCCGCCCTCTTCAGTGATCGAGGAATCAAGGCCTCCGTCTCCGGTACTTCAATCATCTCTTCGGGGGGAACATGTGTAACAGAGGGGGGAGGATTTGTTTCAGTGGTCGGTTTGGTAGCCTTCTCTGGTGCGGCAATTTTCTTCAGGCTAGCAGCAATCTTGGCTTTCAGCATCTTGTTTTCTGCAAGAAAGAAACATCATAGCAATTATTCAAGCATGTTAACACAAAATACGCAAACAAAGCAAGATGCTCGGTAAATACTCACCGAGGGGCATTTTTAGGGAAACACCCTTAGGACTAAGCTGGAACAAGTACAGCAGTCCGTCGTCAATCAGCTCCCCAAGGTTAAAACACTGATCGCCAAGCTTACGACTAACCGATAGATATGTTTCTCCCTCAAGTAGCCCCTTGATTGACTTGCCCTTCGGTAAATTTTCTTTCCACTCCATGGGACAGTCCCAAGGTTGGAGTGGGCGAGCAAAGAAGAAAAATCTTTTCCAATTTTTTATGGAAGAGGGGTAATTTTTAAGAAAACCCATCCCTGTTCGGGAAGAAAAATAAAAAAGCCCGATCTCTTTTCGGTTTAATTGAAAGAAACAATGAAAGAGTTCGGGAGTCGGGGAAAAGCCAAAAAAGGATAGGACTATGTAGAAACCCGCCAACAATCGATAACTGTTGGGGAACAACTGACTTAGAGAGATGGCAAAGTAGGAAGCAACATCTACAAAGAAAGAAGTGATAGGAAAGCGAAGTCCCCCTCGAAGTTGGTCTAAGTAGAAGGGAAAATAATCCACGGGAGGCAAGTGGGGGCGAGATCCGGGAGGGGGAACAATAATAGATGTCCCCTCTGAAATCCCCCATTTAGTTTGGATACTGGATATGTGCCGTTGCGATTTAATCCCTGATTCAAATATCTCAAACCAAGGAACGCGGGCTTTTATCAGATCCTGCTCTGTCGCAGCCTGAAGCTCCTCTCTACGAGCGTCAGGGGCTGTCGACGAGCTGGAAGTCTCCTCACTATCAGAGGAAGAAGAATGTCGAGGAGAGGGACCCAGGATACCCTCTTCCTCGAACATGTCTATAGTCTTCGAAATATCGTCAGAAGAAGACATACTCGATGAATGGAAAGAAAATAAGTATGGAGGAAAAGATTGGTCGGACGTCTAATGCTAGCTCGGAAGCAAACTGCAGTAAAGTAAGTTAAATCCGCAAAATGAACGAGTATTTATAGTGGGGTGCCACTGGAACAGTCGTTAAATCAGCACCGTTCAAATAAAATCCCATGAACGGTTATAGATGTGCTTTGGGAAACGAAACGTCGCGAGATTTTTGAAATTTTCAGGCGGGAAAATTAGGCGGTTAAAATATCCCGAGCATATCAGGATTTTACCCGAAGACAATAAACCAAGATTTCACTACTCTCATCTTGCTTTACTTCGGGGGGGGTGAGGTGATGTCATATGACATATTGATTTCTCGGGTAAAATCCATTTATGAAGACACAAACCCTAAAATTGCCGAGCAGAAACTATACCGAAGATATGCTTGTCGAACACAGGATACTGATCAGCATATTGTCGGGCATCCTTTGCCCTCTTCGGGATTTTGGTCAAAGAGTAGCGGAAGACCCGGTCATAATTAAAACTGATTAACCGGCTGAGATGGAACGTGCTTTAATGGGGCGGATTTCTCGGACACGCTTGGCTCCCATCAAGCCACGATCAAAGGACATCATATGGCTGATTTTCCGCGAGTTAGTTACTAAGGGCAGTCCTATAAATACCCTCAGATAACTTCATAGCGGGGGTTGGATTTTTCTGGGCAAAAAGACTCCGAAGAGAGCAAGCTTGAGTCTGTTCGGTCTGTTTTTATAATTTCTACAACAGTAGTCGTGTAAGTCATTGAATAACTTTTTCTTGTGTCCAGATCATCTTGTAAATCAGTAATATTTATAGTGGAACTTTATACTGGACTAGGTCCCGTGGTTTTTCTCTCAATTCGAGGGTTTTCCACGTAAAAAATCTTGGTGTATTCCTTTTATTTTTCGTACACATTTACTTCTACCAAACACGTAAAATAACGGATCACATCACTAAGTAATTATAACTTCCATACACTATATATATCAAACCTAGCTTGCAATCTCAAAACTAAAAAGCAAAAAAAAAAAATTTCCCTTTTTTTCCTTAATTCTCCTCAGCAAAAACAAAACATCAAGCATGGCAAAATCTTCAAGAAATGGCAAGAAAAAGAATAGTGGTATAATTAAGCTAAAGATTGTGGTCGACATGCTACAAAAAAGCTTAAGCAAGAAACTTTCCTCCTATGACGACATGGATGAATTCAAAGAAATAGATGATGTCCCAGACGACGTGAAGAAAGGGCATTTCGCTGTGATTGCCGTGGACTGTGAAGAATGGAAGAGATTCATCGTCCCATTGAGTTACCTTACGCACCCTTCATTCTTGAGGTTACTAGAGCAAGCTGCCGAAGAGTATGGTTTTGACCACGAGGGTGCGCTAACGGTTCCTTGCCGTCCGAGCGAAATTGAGCAGATCCTAACTGAGCAAGGTAGAGTCACTAATCAATATTATTTGGGGCTTGCTGAATTAGGTAGGATTAGAGAGAAAGGGTTGAGGCTAAAAAATAAAATTTCTGAAAACTAACGATAAAAAATTATTTTGAAAAATTGCATATGGCTGCAACCTAGCCCAAGAGTAGCTCCGCCAGTGGCTGAGGGAAGAGGTTCTACGGTTCAGGCGGAGAGTGGGTCTTGTAACGAAATTGTAATAAACAAGTGTGAAGTTAATCGAGTATAAACCAAATTTCTCTTTCCTCATTTATCTTTTAAGGGATTTCAAACCTAAACAAATTGAGTGAAATTGCTTTGATCAGATTCAAAGATGATCCATTCAGCATGTACATCTGAGAGCAGTCTATATATCCCTCTTCTTTCAAATTTCACTTTCATCGATCTTCGACTTTAGGGATTTATTTTTAAAGTCTTATATATGGATGAGGAGAGATTAGGGCTACTCTCCGGTAGGAGTGAACGCAAGATTTCGCCCCATGGGACAACTTGAACGGTGGATCAACTTGGTAATATTTTGATAAGATGTAATTCATTTTTTTTTTTTAAAAAAGTGTATAGTTAAAGCTGTTAAAATGGGTCAAATCGACTCAAATGTGCTTCGGGCTAGCGAGTCCAACCCGTGATCCAAACGGGTTGGGTCCGTTTGGGCTCGCCTACAGGTCGATTGAAAAAACCCTACTCGAGACAGGTTATGTAAGGTTCGAAATAAATCATTCATTGTTTAATTATGGTGTTTATATAATAAGTCGGGATTTAATTTTTGAGTTTCGGATTTTTGGAATAGAGTTGCGATAAATGATTCCGGGATTGAATTTTTAAGATTAATTAAATTCAAGGAGATTATAAATTATTGGGAATGTAATTTAATCTGGGATGAAAATAAATAACTCCGGGGTGAACTTGTATTGTAAACTAAATTTTAAAAAGGGGCTTTTACATTATTTAATTGTTATTATTTTTAAAAATTTGGTAATGAGATAATAGATGGTTGTGGATGAGGTTAAGTCTTGGTTCACTTTTTCCCCAATCTGGGACGAAGAGCGCCAATACCATGAAATACTTTGAGCGATTTCCTCAAGATTTGTACATGTAATCTTACTTCACTCTTTACTTGTCCATTCCCCATGAAAATCCCAACATTGGTTTCGAATTTATGCTACTGTTTTTGGGAGTTTGGTGGTCGATTTTTCTGGGTCTTTGTCCAGGAAGTTTGATTCTTGTTTGATCAAATATGATGTTGCTTGATTCATGTTTTTAGCTAGATAAAATCTTAAGTTAGGTAGTTGTACAGATTTTATTTTATCTCGCTTCTCCCATGGTGTTTTGGTCGACCTGTTGCTGTTTTGAGGGAGAAGATATTGTCGATGCATTGTGATTTATGTCCAGAAATTGTAAACTATTATTTGGTAGATTGTTTTTGCATGTATTGATTTGTCATAGCTGGATTGATCATAAGTTGATGTATGTAAATACCTCACTGCATTTAGGTTCTTCCCTGCCATGTCAATCGAACCTGCTGCTGGATGTGCATCTGCTGTTTTATTCTAGCTGTGTTATGAAAATGGGGAGGGTGGTACTAGTAAATTAAAATTCATGAATAAATTGATGATGTAGGGAAGCCTACGATACATTAATCAAGTTTTGAATGTATCATGTTATTACTAACTCAATTGCAAATTTGAGTGAAGCTTGGCTAATGGAAATTATTACTAGAAACTTGAGAATTTATGTGTTTATGGCTCAAACTCCATACTTTTATTTATCATGAATTTATTTTGAACTTGTGATAATGATTATGTATTTTATGGGTTGATTAACTAGATTGATAAGAATGGGTAGTTCATTGGATTGTGCTAGTGCTATTTAGAATTTGAATGTTTAGGTGACTAGTTTAGTGAAACTTCGCATAATATTTGTCTTTTTCAATTAGATTCTTGTTTGAGTTGTTGAATACATGTTTAAGTGGCATAAGTTCCTAAAAATGAAATTGCTCGATAAATTATTTTATAATACTGTGAGGTTTAAGGCGAATTTAAAAAGGGGATACGACCTCGGCTTCTTGATAAAAAATTTATACTGCTATTTTAGTTGTTTATGGGATTCGTCATCTTAATAAATTCAATGGAGAATATTGCATTCAAGTTGATGGCATATGAAGAAGTGAAAAGAAAATGAGACTGACTTGAAGTTATGGATTATGTTTATGGAATTTGAACCATAATAGCTTTGTTAAAGCTGGATTAAACAAACTAAAGGACATTTGATTAGTAGTATAATGTTATGGTCCTTTTGTGGTTTCTTTGACAATGGATTGGACTTGTGTGTGTGTATATTGATCAATTGGCTAAAAGGTATAAGGCGTATATATCGTTGAATTCAAGACTTATACATGTCTATTTATGAGACACATCTTACACTTCTTTTGAGTTAATGACTTTTGAGGTAGATGTGTGTATCTTGATGTTGAATCTTGATTACCTTAATTGAGTGATACATACGTGATAACAAAAGTGTTGCAAATGAATTAATATTGAGTTGATGATTTGATTTAGATATTTCATGAGCATCCGGACGTCAAGTGTGGCTTACTCATATTGTCGACTATAAGGTACGTGGTGACGTACGAGCAGGTATACCCAGTACTTATATATTCATGTATACATGTATTGTTGAATGTGATGTTTAAGATTAAGTAATTGAGTATGTGAATTGAGTTTAATACACGTGGAATGGTGGATACATAGATGTACGTGATCCGGGTATACGAGTTGAACATTGATGCATTTGGCATGATTGATATGAGGAAATTATTGAGAACTGGGGTTATTGGATAGGCATGATTGCCTTAACTATGTGTTGTTTATAATTGAGCAAAAAATGATGTGTTATGAGAATATCGATTTATCTCGGTGATGAGTTTCATATTTGAATTAATGATATTGAACTGGATGATTATGGATTTGTGGAATATTGAACAGGGACAATATGAGAAAGCTTTAATTGGTCAGACTTATTCAGGGAGTGCGCTTTATAATTTCCAATAGCTTTATTTTGTTGAATTATGATTTTGTATATTAATATGATTGCGAGGTTATGCCGGTTTATGCTCACCCCGTGTTGGGGCTGTTTCTGTTGAAACAGATAGAGCAGGTACGACAGGTACTACGACGTTTTGGGATGAAAAGCTCGAACTCGTTGAACGATGCTGCTCCCCGGAGTGTAGTTTGAGTATGGGTTGAATGCATACATTATTTATGCATTTAGTTGGCATTCATTTATTCGTTGCTCGCATGTGAGCACCTTGATGCCTGTATATGATATGTATGCATGTCTCGAAGTTCTCCTTTCATTTAAGTGTTATAGATGCATGTTATTTTGAGGAGAATATGATTTATCATTTCTTGGGAAGGGGGAAATGATTATGATGTCGGTTATTGATTTAGGATTTATTGCTGGGAATTCATATCTTGTTAGTATGGTGACTTCCCTGGCTGTGAACTTTTATCTTTAGATTATGGTGTTGTTATATTGAGAGTGTTTATAGTTGTGTATTTTCTAAGATAGTTCAATTTATGGGGAGATTCTGCCCAAATTTTTATAAAATCAAATGGACTATGTGAAGCATGTAATGATTATTTTAAAGAATGAAAATTTTCACATGCATATGACGTCATAAATGCCTATATGTCGTCATTAAGAGTTGGGGCCTTACATGTTACGTGTTAGATGGGCTAACCTATCAAAAAATTATAAATTTATTTTGTGGGCCAGCTTGACCCAACTCAAACAGGCAGCCAATTTAGGCCTGCCTCTAGAAGGGCTAGGAAATCTTGGTCCATCCCATCTATTTGGTGAATCGGGTTGAGCCAACCCAGTAGGTTCCGTCCGTTTTCACGGCTCTAGGTATAGCTAGAGAAACATTTGGAGCTTGTGTGCTTTTTCGAGTTAAAATTGTATAAATGTTATATGTATACACTGAAAAGATAGTGATGATTAACCAAAAAATTAGTTGTGTTTGTACATAAATATTATGTGTACGTATTTACAATATTTTAATTTAATAGTCTTTCATATTAAATGTGAGGAAACTACTAAAATTAGAGCATTAGGTTTTGGTAAACAACTTATATCTCGTAATTTTTTTTTTTCATGATGCAATAAGTATATTGTAGGTCTGAATCTTTACAGGTTATTGAGTAAACAGTTACTAATTTGGATATAATCCCTCACATTGTTTTTGTTTTTTTAATATCAGAGGGAGAGGATTTAAATTTTGTTTATCAAGACTCAGAACCGAGTCTGTGCCAAAATGAGTGACAACCAAAGCGGAAAGCCGCTGGTGTGTTCGCATTGTTTTTAATTGAACTAGTTTTAACCTCACAAAGTTTACCAAACATTCACATGAAATACGGTCGAAGTTACAGATTAGAAATTTGTTAATAATCGTTAATCATTGATTTTTGGTTTATATTAAGTCAACAACAATCAACGTGAATCGATAAAGGAAGACCCAGTACATACTTTTGACATGCTGTCATCCTATTCAATAAACTGAATTGAACAATAATTTCAACATTGATATCAAACTGTTGTATAATTGGACATCGTTTGATTTATGAATAAGATGAGATAAGTAAACTACCGTCCCATAGTAATATCATCTTTGGATATAACATCATCTCCGGATATATAGTCTTCCATAGTATCATCATATCTGTAATATATATCATCTTCTTGTCGCTGAAGCGATTCTATCTCTTGCAGGCTCACGGATTGTTCTCCTTCCAAAAGCCTAATCGCATGAGGCATCGTTGGTCGGAGATCAGGTGTAGTTAGGGTGCATAACAACCCAACTTTGATGCATCTAAGAACCTCTTCTTCTTTCAACGGAGTTAACGCATCGCCTGATAATTCCACCATGTCCAATGCTTTATCTTCTAGCCACAGCTTCCTCGCCTGAACATGCATGTGGTTACCAACTATTAATAATCTTCTCATATATCTGCCATACATTTGTAAATAAATAAATATATGGCCAAAAACTCAATCCTGCTCCAACAATTTCTTCTATTACAATAGCTATTCTTGTTATTTAAAGTGTTAAAAAGGCTCGGTTTGTTTATTTTCCATTTGAAAAACTAACCACCTATTTATATATACTTTCCACCATTACTAAATAGTTATTCATAGATATTCACAGCTCAAGCAAGTTTTCAAATTTCTAAAATCTGTCAGATATATTCAAAACCAAACCTAAAAATGTTTCGTGATGTCCCGATAAGAGGTCAGTACGGCCTCGACCCTTACTCCTGAGGTATAACCCGACCATACTTCTTCGTTTACCTCAAGTGCTCAGCTCGGAGATATTTTCATGCCCCGGGAGGAACATACCCTCATGAACTCAGCTCGGTGAACAAACTCGTAACCCCAGCCCGGGAGTTATTTCCGTGTCCTCAGCTCAACATGTGTCTTCAACCCTACTTGATCAAACTAATCCAGCCCAGGTTGTATTCGCAGGATTCTTGCATTGTGATCAGGACGGTGACCGGGCTGGTGTCCTAACTTTAAGCAATCCCCCTAGTTTCTTCTTCGGTGCTGGCTAGGAGATACCTTGGGCACTAGTGTGGTCCTTCATCCGAGTTGTCTGTAACGAAATTGTATTCCCAACAGAGGACCACTCACGAATGGACCAGTCAGAGAATGACTAACGTTCAGGGAATATCTTCTAGTACTATCAAGATCTCGCAGGTGGTGCGTCGTACGAGGTGTACAGTATTTGTCAGTGGTCCCCACCCTCTGAGACACTGACGCCCAGTGGAGTGCTCGCGATGGTATCCCGAGGTCCCCGCCGGCCGTAGCAGGTTGTTCTTCTCTCACCACTCCTAGTATATATATGTGGGGTATCAGGTTTGAAAGGTAGGTAGACTCCCCGTCATTTCTCTGCAAAATTTTTTTATTCCATATCCTATATTCTGACTTGATCGTTGGAGGGGCCCCGCTGGAGAATCCTCTCCGGCTCCCTTCTAACCTTTTTTCTGTCAGGACAGCTCATCTCCGGAAGGGGAGGAGCTATTGTTAGCCGAGGGAGACACCCTACCAAAATCCGAGGTAACAATTGACGCCGTCTGTGGGAAATAGAGTATAAGGCGCTGATAAAAATGGTAAACACACGGAGAACGAACTAGGAGACGAACAATGAACACCGGGCACCGTCGATCAACGGAAGAGAGCCACCACCTATGATGGGCATGACGTTGGGAGCCCTAACTTTTGAGCAACTCACGCGTCTCATCTCAGTAACAGTAGAGAAAGCCATGAAGCGAGCTATTGATCATTCTGAAAGCAGCCGGGGAGAAAGCATTCGAGAAAACGAACGGCCCGAGCATGTAGCCACATCTCACCCGCCAGCCACCGGAGGTCCTAACCTCGAGGTCGAAGTGGAAGAGCTGAGAGCGGAGATAAGAGAGATGAAGAAGGGGATCGGGGGGCAGTGCGCCCCGAAGAAGGGCACTCCTTTCTCCCCGGAAATAGTATGGGATGAACTCCCAAACAACTTTCGACCCCCGAATGCTGGAGAGTATGACGGAAGCAGGGATCCGGAGGAACACCTGGGCAGATTTGAGAACGCTGCCATGTTACATTGCTACTCGGACCGTCTGAAATGCAAAGTTTTCCTCACCACCTTGGTGAAGTCAGCCCAACAATGGTTTAATCAACTTGAACCTTCTTCCATAACCTCCTTCTCAGAGTTCAGCTCGATTTTCCTGCACCAGTTCACCAGTAGTAAGCGGTACAAGAAGACCTCGTTAAGTCTGTTTGAGATGAGACAAGTAGATGGCGAGCCCCTTCGAGAGTATATTTGGCGCTTTAATGTCGCTAGCCTGGAGGTGCCTGCTTGCCCATCAGAAATTTTGATCAGCGCATTCTCCCAGGGCCTGAGGGCAGGGGAATTTTTCCGGTCCTTGGTTAAGAGACCCCCCCATCATGTATGATGACTTACTAACACGAGCTGAGAAATATATCAACGTTGAGGAAGCTCAGGGAATGAGATGAAAGTTAAGGTCCGCTCTGTCTATTAAAGTTAAGGTCCACCCTGAATATAAAAAAGTTAAGTTCTGCCCTGACTATAAAAGTTAAGGTCCGCCCTGACTATGAAAAAGTTAAGGTCCGCCCTGAATATAAAAGTTAAGGTCCGCCCTGACTATTAAAAAGTTAAGGTCCGCCCTGACTATTAAAAAGTTAAGGTCCGCCCTGACAATGAAAGTTAAGGTCGCCCTGACTATGAAAAAGTTAAGGTCCGCCCTGACTAAAAAAGTTAAGGTCCGCCCTGGTCCGCCCTGGCTATAAAAGCTAAGGTCCGCCCTGACTATAAAAGCTAAGGTCTGTCCTGACTAAGTGGTCATGGTCCGCCCAGACAAACATCTATGCCAAGGTCCACACCAGGCACGGTGATATCACATCGCCCGCTTTAAGATTTCAAATCAGACGAAAGTCATTTGCTCATGTTTATTCTGTGGAGTTTCAACTGGCCAGTCCTGTTTTATATTGAATTACAATTATTTTAGAAGTTATTCTCGAGTTGGTCAGCTATGTTGCTTCATTCTTCCTAGGACCATACAACAGTTGACGAAATAAACATTTCATTAAATAAAAATGTACAACAGCGCAGACTACAAACTAGATCGCCATTGGTTCCAAAAAAAAAAGGGAGATTGATAAGGGTGTACAACCTTATCAGTCATCCCAAACTATGAAGTCGGGAGGGATGGTGGCCACGATGGCCTGGCGATCCAAGAAGTCGTCCGGGTCTTGATCCTCTAGAGGAAGCTATGCGCTTTGAATTGATCCTTACAGCCCTCAAAGCTAAGGTCAAGAAACCGAAACGCCTTCGCTGCAAGGAGCCTCTTGAACTCCTTCGACATCAGGAAAGCATCCTTCCGCCAGACCTCTCCAGCGATGTATGCCTCCAACTCCGAGCGAGCCCTGCTTAGCTCTGCAGTAGAATTGGTCAAAATCGTATCCTTCTCCGACAAGGCAGAGCGGAGTCGATCAACCTCAGCACGATACTTAGTCAACTCAGTCTCTACCGTCGCGAGTCGTTTCACCTGTAGCGCATGGACCTCTCTCAGTTCAGCTTCGGCAGCCTTAGCCCGGTCTGTAGCCTCTCGGACTTTCTTCCTGGCTAACGAGGACTGGCCATAATTGGATCCCCTCCGACCGCTTTCGCGCAGCATTATTAAACCCTGGATAATGATAGAATGATAAGAGGATATATAAGGCAGCAAATGGGGTCAAGTAAGATCAGTAAGAACATTTACCGATAGAGCTCGGGCCAGCCCTTCCTGGGCCAGAGGTCTCCACTTCATCCCTGCCATGACTTGTTGATCCGCGCCCGTAGTAATGCACTCCAAGACCTCAGTCGGTAATCCGGAGAGGATCAGTAATCAGGCTGGTGGAATGGGTGTACTCCACAGGGAGGCCGGGACAGCCCGTCCCGGCTTACCGAGCCGATTGCGGGCTTTGGATAGAATCAATTGATGCTTTGACCTGATGTGCTGGAGAGGTGGCCACTTCTTCCCGGGTCGAGATTCTAGGAGTTTTCCAAGCCCTTTTCCTTTTGCGCAGTGAGGTGTCGTCACCCCCGCTCTTCTGATTGAAGGATGACTACCGGGGCAACCCGGGGAGCAGAAGGGGCGAGGAGGTTCGCTCTTCAACTTGGGACTTAGGAGCAGCCTCTCTTTCCCTTTCTTCTGAGAAACCATGGCGGAGATCATCCGGTTAAACGACATGGCACCTGCACAGAAACAAAAGGCATAAATAAAGGGGCAAAGGAATGAATAGAAATTGAGCTCAGGTTAGTGAGGACGTACCAGGAGGAGGACTAGTTGGGTAAGAGCTCAGCCTATAGCGCCTGAGTACGTCCTCTCGGATCAGGATGATTGTGTCAAATTGTCGACCCCCAATGGCTAACATAACCCTCTGGTAGAATATATCTTCTTTGTATCGATGCGGGAGGGGACGACCCTCGGGGAGAGAATCTCTCCAGGCCATGGGGCAAGACCAAGGTCGGGTGGTTTAACAAAGAAGTATGTTTATTTCCATCCTTTGTGAGAACTTAGGATTTTCTCCAAGAACTTACACGACGGTCTGGACACGAAGTAGAACAAGCCATGAAAGGTGGTGTTCTTGACATGAAAAAAATAATGCATAAGAGGAGGAGAGAATGAGAGATTTAGAGATTGAAACAAGGCGGCAGCGGTGGCCATGCTCTGGTAGGAGTTTGGACTGAGCTGACTGAGGGAGACGCAGAAATAGCTAGAAAGATCTTGGTACAAAGAAGGAATAGGGAAGCGCAGTCCACTCCTGATTTGTTCAACGAAGAAAGGAAAAAATACAACGGGGGGACATGGGGGTGGTCACCGACCTAGGTATTCGTACCTCGTGGTCATGAGGAATGAAGTGAGAACGGAGAAGAGTCTCAGCCTCAGCCGAAACACGGGAACTAAGGACCTCGTACCACGGTAGTCCAGCCCGAACCAGATCTCGAGGATCAACCTCGAAGTTTTGGGGGGATGGTTCATGGTTGGGACGAGGAGGGACTTGAAGAGGGGGGACAGCGGTAACAACCTTCCCCACTGGGCCACTATGGATCGGAGAGTTCGAAAGCCCCGACCCCGAGGCATCTGCAGCCGATCACCTGAGGGCGGCCCCGGAAGTGGAAGAAGTTGAATCTGACATAAAAGAAACTAAGAAGAGCCGAAGAACTTACAGAAGGTCGGAGTGTACGAGAAGAGCAGGAGGAGACGTATAGCGTGAGAAAGGTGGTGTAAATGAGGGGAACTGGGAATTTATAGGCAACCAGGAGAATGGGCCGTTTGGGCCAAGCCCACTTGAACGGCGGGGATCGAGGGAGGCCAAACGTCTCAAGCGTGGATACGGACGCGTGGCAGCCTCATCGATTGGTGGGTACATCAATCGTCACATCTTGCTGACAACCTGTCTTGTCAAGGTCAAGAATTTGAATATCTGACAACTCGGTTCAGGTCTCGGTATAAAACAGATAGTCGAGAACATCGCTACTCTAGCTCGACTAGAGAGGGATACTCATGATATCCCGATAAGAGGTCAGTACGGCCTCGACCTTACTCCTGGGGTATAACCCGACCCTACTTCTTCGTTTGCCTCAAGTGCTTAGCTCGGGAGATATTTTCATGCCCCGGGAGGAACATACCCTCATGAACTCAGCTCAGTGAACAAACTCGTAACCTCAGCCCGGGTGTTATTTCCGTGTCCTCAGCTCAACATGTGTCTTCAACCCTACTTGATCAAACTAATCCAGCGCAGGTTGTGTTCGCAGGAATCTTGCATTGTGATCAGGACGGCGACTGGGCTGGTGTCCTAACTTTAAGCAATCCCCTTAGTTTCTTCTTCGGCGTTATACCTTGGGCACTAGTGTGGTCCCTCGTCCGAGCTGTCTGTAACGAAATTTTATTTCCAACAGAGGACCACTCATGAATGGACCAATCAGAGAATGACTAACGTTCAGGGAATATCTTCTAGTACTATCAAGATCTCGCAGGTGGTGCGTCGTACGAGGTGTACAGTATTTGTCGGTGGTCCCCACCCTCTGAGACACTGACACCCAGTGGAGTGCTAGCGATGGTATCCCGAGGCCCCGCCGGCCGTAGCAGGTTGTTCTTCTCTCACCCCTCATAGTATATATATATGTGGGGTATCAGGTTTGAAAGGTAGGTAGACTCCCCGTCATTTCTCTTCAAAAAAGTTTTTATTCCCTATCCTATATTATGGCTTGATCGTCGGAGGAGCCCCACCGGAGAACTCTCTCCGGCTCCCTTCTAACATTTTTTCTGTCAGGACAACTCATCTCCGGAAGGGGAGGAGCTATTGTTAGCCGATGAAGACACCCTACCAAAATCCGAGGTAACATTTAGAATAATATAAAATAGCTTATCAATTTCCTAAGCTTTTTTAAGGATCATTTTCAAAAGAAATTGTTTTTTCTCCATCACCTTAGGGGTGAACAAATAGAAATCACTAACAAGTGGGCAGTTTGAATTAATTACACGGGCTGACTTACAAACTTTACAATCCCACGTCTCCTGCCACTCACAATCTCCAGAACCCCAACTCCGAAGCTATACACATCTGACTTTATTGAAAACACGCCATTGAGTGCGTATTCCGGGGACACATACGGGCTGCACAAATGTTACAAAAAAATAACAGTGGCATATAAAATTATTAATGACTCTGAGAAATTATTGAATACGGAAAGGACCCAATAGGAAAATGGATCACACTTACTAGAGCCCACTAATAAAAGTTGTGTATTCATCTGAACCTTCTTCTTCCAAAGATTTTGCTTTGCTAAAACATGAGATTTTAGGATTCATATTGATGTCCAGTAAAATATGCCACGGATTGAGATGCCTGCGAAGTATCCTCATTCCCGAATCTTGATGAAGATATGTAACTCCTCGAGCAACCCCAATTATGATTTTGAAACGTTGTGCCCAATGAAGGTGTTGAAATCTCTCTTCATTAACGTGTAAGAGTTAGCAGATCTCAATGTTGATCACATATAAAACAAAAAAAATCAAGAAGGGGTGGAAAGTTACGACGGATGAATAAATTGTTTTGCACTCACCGAACATAAATTTATGTAAACTTCCGTTTTCCATGAACTCCTGCACAAGTATCATATATTCTTTATGAATGCAGTACCCCAGTAGTTTAAGGATATTTCGGTGCTGAAGTTTCTGAAGCATTAAAATCTCATTAATGTACTCTCTGACAAGACGTTGGTTACTAGATGGTGAAAGTAGTTTAACAGCAACTATCTGTCTTGACACCGGAAGCACACCCTATGTAAAAATAGAATTTTAGTAGATATGTGGAGATCGTTTTATAAAGTTTTAGGGGAAAATTAATCAAATGGCCAATCTCAAGAAACTCACCTTATAAACAGAACCAGCTATGCATACTCCAACTATATTTGAAGATGAGAAATCATCGGTTGCAAATGAAATCATTGACCAATCAAATTTGGGCAAGTTTATACCTACTTTGGAAATTTCTGCAAAGATAGTTTCATTCAATGTAAGCACATTGTTAAAAGGTTCAAGTTTGGCATTATTTTTAATTGAGTCTTCTTGAGCTTGGATCCATTCAGGCTCAAGTTAAGGCATATTAAAAGAAATTATCCAGAAATTTAGACCATTTCCAAAGATACGTGAGCAGAACACTGATAATTTTTTTCCCCCTATTTCATTGTTTGTACCTGATAATATTGAATATTCATTTTTCCTGGATGGTTGAACTTTTTTCCATAAGGCATCCCATGGCCAAATCCGTGATGGCTTATAAGATGAGGCTTTTCTTCCTTCTTCTATTTGATATGTAGGATTGTCATTATCGATTTGATTGTTGGTTTGATCTTTTGGTGGAGATGTAGGAGTAGACTCATCGATGGAAGGTGCCATTGTTGCTTGCTCATCAGCAGATAAGTTGGTTTCATCAGTACATAGAGCATCAATTGTTCTCTCCTTTGACACCGATGATTCCACGATATCCTGCTGCTCAAGGGCAAACTCAAGTTGTAGCACAACTTGAGCCATTGTAGGTCGTTTCGTTGGTTCATCTTCCAAGCATCTATCAACAATCTCTACAAATGCTTTCAGGCTATTTGGTGAAATTTCGTTTCTCAGATTTGAAGCTACAATGAGTTCAACTTCTCGTTCCCTAATTTTTTCTCGGGCCCACTTGGTCAGAATTTGCTCAGCCTCAGAAACCCTTAGATCAAGTGCTGGTCTCCCACACAATACTTCCAACAACGCCACACCAAAGGCATATGTGTCACTTTTCCTAGTTAGTTTACCAGTGCGACAATAAGTCGGATCAATGTACCCAAACGTGCCCTTCACTTTTGTGCTTATGTGGCTTCGTAAATTGCTCAAGTTCTCATGTTTTACCATGCCGAAATCTGAAACCTTAGCCGTGAAATTTTCATCAAGCAAGATGTTTGAAACCTTGACATCCCGATGTATGATTCCATGCCCTGTGTGAAGATAGTCTAGTCCTCTACCAGCACCGATGCAGATATTAAGACGCTGGTTCCATGTAAGAGAAGCACAACTATTACCTTTTCTGGCAAGTTTATATAGGTGATCCCCCAATGTTCCACCGGCCATGTACTCATAAACCAGAATCATTTCCCCTTCCTCATTGCAGTAACCAATCAAAGAGACTACATTATTATGTCGCAGCTTGGAAAGTGTTTCAATCTCGTTCAAAAACTCGTGTGCCCCTTGACTTGAATCGAACTTTAGACGCTTTATGGCGACATTCTCTTTCCCGTTATCAATGAGGCCCATATAGACTTTACCAAATCCACCTTTACCGAGGATAAGATGATGACTAAAATTTTTGGTAGCTAATTTTATCTCAGCTAGTGAAAAATGACGACAGAAACGTTCAGCCCTGGCTGATGGTTTGTTTTCCTCCTCCACGTAGGTCTTCATCCTCATTTTCAGGTTTCTAGCTTCCCAAATTTCTCGGAGCTTGTGGACAACTATGTTTGCTAGAGCAATTATAGTAATTGAAATAGTTACAATGGCATTTCTATTACCATGAACTGAGAGTAATGTGTTGATAGTACTGGATGATGATTCACGTGCAGGAGGCGACGGATTTGAACAGGCAAGACTATTGTCAAGGTTGCTCAACTTGAGTATTTCAAATCCCGTGAAAGGACCATATCCATCCACAAATTCACGGTACGAGAGCAGAGAAACCACAATATCATGTTTAACACCTTCATTGTGCCCTTTGAACATCACTATGTAGTCCTTGTACGTGATGATATTATAGATATCTCTTTCTCTAACCAAGTCTATATTACTGTAAACACTCACCTCGTTAATTAGGACTTCGAAATTCACAGAACCAGTCTCTTGCACGAGCTTAAGTCCTATATCTGATAAATGAAGCCTTATCAAGTACCTAAATCCGACATCCACGGATATTTTCCAGTTAATATTGTTAATCTGGTTTGCTTTTACACTGGGGACAGTTCCCCACATCCCAAGCATATCACTAATATCATCACCATCCCGTTTGATATTTACTCGACGAACCATTTCAAGCACGGTGCTGTTATCAACGTAGAACTGTTGAGACTTACGTCCAACCACTTGGGCTCCAATATCTCCATCATCGTGAAAGTGAGAATGGGCTAAAGGCACTGTAATTATCTCAATACCATTTAGGAAAGCAAAAGTATCCTCCGATTGACTACTTGCGGGAGTGAAAACTATATGCAGTGGTTTATTTTCTTCTACGCTTATACAAAATTCTTTGATAATAGAACTCAAGCCAAGAGCATCAGCAGTTAGTGAGGCACTGAAGTTGCTGAGCAAGGTGAAAGGGCCAGCCTCAACAGTGAACAAGTCCTTTAACTTTTGAAAACCTTTATATGGAGTGGGATTGAAATGAAGGCGGATAAAGTTCTCACCTGGGTTGACAAGAAATACATAGGAAAATCTTGAACGAGATAATCTGGCAGTTTTGTAGGGAACCAGATCAGTAGAGACGGAGTCCCGGGCAACACTTGAGATGGTTGATTTTCCCGTAATTTGAACGGAGGAAGCAAATCTTGGGTGGGTATCTCCAAGCCATTCCCTGCCATTCTTTGCCGCCGAAGTCCCAACTGAACCGCAATTAATCGAAACTTCACCTGTGAGGTAAGCTGGATCGTCGGAACAAACAATAAATCTGATGAAATGGCATAAACATAGCATAAAGGAAATTGAAGAAACGGGGAAAAAGCGATTGTCCATTTTTCCGAATTGTAATTCAGAACGATAAAATCTTGAAGTGAAATATGCAATATATATGATGAGAGACGACTTCAAGTCTACTCATGGCTACTATTACGTGGTTCTTGCCTGGACTAACATAAATTAGAAATATTCTTAGTCTAACTCGGCTACTCCAATCATATATATTTGTACGTGTATTGGTGTATGTTTAGATTCGATGCATAAAAGCATTTTCTATAAAATCTATATGCTTATTCCACGTGAGAAAAATTTATTCTAGTTAGGCTATAAAATTATTTTTTTTTTATCGAAATCAGTAAATAAAAATCATAAAAATTCAAGATTCTGAATTAATAACAATTGGAATCCCACGAGAGATGGAATTCATAGTTTTGTGTACAATGTCGCACAATCTGAAAAATCAGCATCTTAGAATAAAAATTATACTGTTGCAGAGAAAAATAATGAAGGATTACATGTATTTGACTCTTAACTAAATTAAACGAAGAATAAAAAATCAGCAGCAAAACAACATTGTCATGGACTAGCTTGAGATAATTTTTTATGTATATGTAGAATAAATAAATTTATGTTTGAAAGTCCGTATCATGTCGTACCGGTGTTCCCGTTTCCGTGTCTGTGAAGCGTAGTCGGAACATATTTTATTGTAATGAATTAATTAAAATTAATTTTGTTTTTCCTAATACCAATTTTTTGACAAATAAGTCAAAGATATTTTGGAAAAGAATTTTGACATATTCATTTTTGAATAAATATTGTTAAATAATATTTTTGAAATAAAAAATACGAAAACTCTGAAATCTAAAATATTTTAAATATTTTTAAAATTTATTTCCCACATTTTTATCTCACAATTCCGGACATTAACTTTATCTCAATGTAATTTTAAAGTGGAAAACAAAGGTGGATGATATAAAAATTGTTAAAAAATAGAGGAGAAATAAATACTAAAAATTGGAAGAGATAGAAACATGAATCAGGAGAGAAAAATCGAAATCATGAGAGATAAAATAAAAAACAGGAGAGAGAAACGGGAAAAAAAATGAGGAGAGAGAAACGCGATCCCGGATCACGTTTCTCTCTCCTCATTTAAAAAATTTGGAGGTGAGAGAAACGTGAACCAGGATCGCGTTTCTCTCAAAAAATGTCATTTAGAATCGCGATTCGGGTTCGTGTTTCTGAAGAGAAGGGAACCCGGATCGTGAATCACGCTATAAACGGAACATTTGTTTTTTACTTTATTATTTAAATTTTTTATTTTTTTAAAAATTATTTTATTAAATTAGCTCAAATAGTTAAGCAGAAATCCAAAGAAAAAAAACACAATCTTTAAGAGAAAATAATGAAACCCTTGGTGGGTGATTCTTGTAAGCTTTTTTCTTTTCTTTTTGAGCATATGATGATTCTTGTAAGTTGATGGTGGTAAATAGCACGGGTCATGAAAAGTCAAAATTGCGTAGAACCGCTTATATAGTATATTATTATGTGTTCAATACTTTGTATTGTTTAAAATATAAAAATCTGTTTGTTACTTATTTGATGTGATAAATAATTATATTTTAAATATATTCAAAAAAATTATTAATTTAACAAAATAATCGATATTTTAAAACGTTTTAAAACTAACCTAAAACGTTTGTTGAAGTCGTCACTTCAAGTGGCATCTTCCTCTCCGGTAAAAAAAAAAATTATTGCTCAGATATTTTTTTTAAAATATTATTGAAGACGCCATCTGAAATGGTGCCTTCAGCCAAAAATATTTTTTTTATTGAAGGCGCCATCTTCAGCCAAAAATATTTTGTTTATTGAAGGAGATGGCGCCTTCAATAATGTCTTTTTTTACGCCGACCCTTCTTTCTTTATTCCTTTCTTCTTCTTCTTCTCCCTCTCCTTTCTTTTCTCTCATCTTCCATTTCCAGACGAAAATTTTCGAATACTTCAACTTTTTTTTGCCAAATTTCCAAAATTGTTGTGGTTTGCAATTTGTGGAGCATAGTTGTTTATCATTCTTGAAGCTGATGAAATATTTTTTTTTTGTAATATAAATTTCTGAAAGTTATAAAATTTACATTATTTTGTTGTTGTGTTTGATTTTTGTTGTCTGGTGGTTTTTTTTGAAAAAGATAGTTATAGTTTGGAGATGAGTGGGGGAAACCGCCGGATGATTTACGGTCGTTGGGGGTGTTGGGAGGTGCCGCCATGTTTCGGCGACTGTCGGTGGTGGGGGCGGCGACCGACGGTGGCTGGTGGTTGTTGGTGGTGGCAATGTTTATATTTTTGTTATGCTGATTTTGTTGTGTAATATTTCAGGATGGATTTACAAAGAGCACCAGGCCCAATTGACAGTCATCTGTTATCATTGCAGTCATCTCATCGATCTGAGAATGTTTGGGCATGTGATATTGATACTACACTTCGAGGCATAAACCCTTATAAATATTTTTGGGATCTTTGTCCCCTCGATACGCGTGTTGTGAATCGGTTGGATAGTATTGGTTTTTATGGTGTTTATAGGTCAGGTAAAATTACACTTGACTTTCACCTTATCACGACTTTAGTTGAGAGATGGCGCCATGAAACACATACTTTCCACTTCCGATCCGGGGAGGCAACTATCATACTGCAAGACATTGCAGTGATATGAGCATTGCCAGTAGATGATATCATATTATCTGATGTTGATTACGTTAGGAATATACCCGAGTGGCGAGAATATTGCCATATGCTTTTGGGGTTTACACCGGATACTGCACTTTAAAGGTGCAAAATTGTACATATCTGCAATAAATCATCATTTGGTGAATAATGCTCTTAATGGGCACATTACGGCAGAATATGTAGTCAGATATACACGGGTTTGTGTATTATTGATGTTAGGTGGAATTTTGTTCCCTGATTCCTCCGGCAATACTGTAAAGTTATTTTTTTTTACAGAAGTTAGAGGATATTGATTATGTTGACAATTATAGTTGGGGTAGTGCCGTGTTGGCATATTTATACCGTGAGTTATGCACTTCCTCAATGAGAGAAAAAAAGGTGATAGATGGTGCATTACAGGTCGTACAGGTAAACTTTACGTTTGTGCTTTTCAAATGTTTGAAATATTTTTCTCGTCATACTTAACTAATATTATTCATGATAATATTTTAGATTTGTGCATGGTCAATAATACCAGGTTTAACTCATCAAACGGGTGAGGCTAGATTCGACGTTGGCCCAATCATTATCGATGAGGTGAATATGTACCCGCTGTTCCATATGGTGCAAGGTAATAATGTAATTATGTTTTGTGCTATTTTATATGTTTTAAAATATTTATAGATTTTGTAATTGTGGTTCTACAGATGGACATGCCATTTAAGGTTTACGGAAACAGTGAGGCATTCTGTACGTATCATTAGGGACATTCTTGATGAGCAGCCATCAACTCAAGTAAGCAATATATTAGTTGTGTTTGTTATGAAAAATAGATAATGTTGTTTATATTATTTTAATGCATTTTTCTATTTGTAGTTTAATTGGCAGCCATACCCTGATGAGTGTATTGAACATCTGAGCCACCAATTATGGACATATGCCAGCCCATTAATTTGTTATGATATTGTTGAAATGCACCGTCCTGATATGGTTCTTCGTCAATTTGGAATGCTACAAGACATTCCCACATATCCACGATTACGGAATGATAAATTACATTCAGTTGACCGAAGGGGCAGTATCAATAAGGATTGGAGTGCACACCATGTTGCATATATACAAAAATGGGAGATGGCACGTCATCTATGTGTGGACAGACAACTATATTGTGCTGTAGTGGTTGGATATAGTGAGTGGTATGAACGAGTCACCCGTAGATATATTGGTCAAAGACAATTGTTTGAACATTGTTTTTTTAGAATCTGTTATATGGATTTATAAATTAAAAATTTAATTACTATATCAATTTGGATTAGGTTTGACCCTAAAAAATGTTACAAATCTATTTTTTGAGCATAAGAGCAATATATATCATTGCATCACTAAATAAATGAGTGCTTAACGCCGTAATTTATTTTACAGCCTAATAAAATCTATAGTTTGGACAATTAAAAGTTATTATTTTTCAGCAAATAAATTTATTGAAACTAAAAAGGTGAACTAAAAGTCTAAAAGTACTCATAAGAAACACAAATCAATGCCTCCAAAAGAGTATCCGAGTTAGTTGAGCATGGTGAGCTCGAGACCACAAGGTAATGAGTTCGATTCCTTTTACCAACACTTTCACGGTCTAAGCGTGACGCACCGGCTAGCCTAGTACGATTTACCTGGTTGACGTGGTTTGCAGGCTACTACAAACTGCAAACTTGTTGAAATCATGAATGGAACTTGGTTTAAATAATTATTTTGTTGGTTACAGAATGCCTAAGAGGTTGGATTTTAATTTTTTAGTTGAAGTTACCTTATACTTTTTGGGATAACAACTAATCTTTTAATACCAATAGATTGGGAACTTATACTTTTTGGGATATTGGGTAAAATTATTAAATCATTGTATGCAATTTGTTGTCCATATCATCAAGCACTCTTCAAAATTTCATCTTCTTCAATTGCTGTTTCACTGATATATTTATGAGTGTGTGTATGACACTATCTACTTCGGTTTATTTGGAGATGGTATTTTTCTTGGGCCATTAAATGATCCTTGCTTTTGTGGTTCAGGAAACATCGACCTCCCCCAGTGATCCCATTGAGCGAACTGCTTGGACCTTTGGCCATAAAGCTACACTTGAGCTTACACAGTAATAGCTAACTTCATTTCACGTTAAGAAGTATTCTTGTTTAGGCAAATCTCTCACAGTATTAACTTTCCGAGTTTGGTCGTAATAACATGGGTAGTGAGAAGAAAGGGAATTATTTAAACAAATAACATTTGTTTGACCATGAATTTGAAATATAACATTTTCAATTTTTTACCTTTGTTTGGCCTTTGCTTTTTGTATGTGTTTGAAGATCATTTTGCAAAACAAATCATTAAATAAGGTCACAAATAAAAAAAAAAGTTTGACAAATGTCATTTTTCAAACTATCCTGTAGTGAAAGGGATCCTGATTTCAAGAGTTATCACAATGGAAACTCAGAAGTGTTAGGGAACAATGATTATTGTCATGTTCTTGCGAAAGTTGCAGGAGTTATAAGGGACAGAAAAACAACGCACACACAAAAATAGAGACACAAATATTTATGTGGTTTGGCAAAACTCGTCTACGTCCACGGAGCACACACACTCTACTATATCAAATATAAAGGTTTACAAGAGGAGTACAGACTCTCGATTTTTGGAGAAGGAGCTAACTTGCTCAACTCTAATCTCTCTACACTTTTTATTCTCTCTCAAAGCTCACTATACTTTGATTGTGTTGTAATTTTATTGCCTATTTATAGCCAAACAAATGGTGTGAAACCAAGAAGATTCTTGGTGTGAATCATGAAAATCATAGTGGAAAAACAAGTAAAAGTTGGGTATGTTTGTTGGACTTCAAACTTGGTGGATTTTTAAACTTGGTGGCTTGTCAAACTTCAACAATCTCCACCCATTGTGAATACATAATCCGCAGTACTTCTTCTATGATCGATTTCGCCAGCAAAGTCTGCATCTATGTAGCATTGGATTTCTGTTTCTCCCTTTCCAAATACTAAACATTTATCTTTAGTACCTCGTAGATACCTCATGATCCACCGCTTTCGAGTGGGTTTTTCCACGTTTAGACATAAATCTGCTAACAACTCCCACTGCATACCAAATCTGGTCTTGTACAGATCATGACATACATAAGACTTCCAATGGCTGAGGCATAGGGAACCTGAGCCATGAAGTTTCTCTCCTCATTTGTCTTCGGAGATTGATATTTGGATAACTTGAAGTGACTACCCAAGGGCGTACTTACTGCCTTAGCATCACTCATGTTGAACCTGTTCAACACACGTTTGATGTACTCAGTCTGAGATAACTGCAATATACCTTTTTGCTTATATCTTGTGATCTGCATCCCAAGAATCTGTTTAGCTGGACCAACATCTTTCATGTCAAACTCATTTGACAGTTGCATCTTCACCTTCTTGATCTTGTCCATGTGTGGTCCTGCTACCAACATATCATCGACATAAAGTAGCAAGATGATATAACTGGACTCATACTTCTTGTTGATAGGCTTAGATTTTAAGTGTTTTAACTGTAATTTCTTCCCATTTTCCGTACTTTTTCCTGGATGATATTATGTTTTTTGGTGTTTATTCGTTTGTTTCAGGAAAATAGATCGGAAGTGGAAGAAATGAGCTAATATGAAGATAACGGGCGAAATCGAGGCGAGAAAGAGTTGAAATTGAGGAAGTGAGATTTTCGGAATCTCGATCGATCAAGATTTTGTCTCGATCGATCGAACCAGACAGTGTGCTGAGAAGAAAAGAATTTCAAGTCTCGATCGATCGGAACAATTTTCCGATCGATCGAGCGAGGCAGTAACTCCAGAGCTAAATTTATCAAAGTCTCAATCGATCGGAAGGAAATCTCGGTCGATCGAGCGAGGCAGTGAGTTGCAAAGGCTGGCATGAACAGTGCACCGATCGATCGGACGCAAATCTCGATCGATCGAGACGCAAATCCGGGAAAATCTTATCTTCCATTTTTGAAATGATTTTTGAGGTATAAAAGGATAAATCACTTCCATATCAAAGATATACCATACCAGACGTGATTTAGGTCGAGAATAAGCAGCCCTAGCCACCGCCTAACGCCGCCGAAGGAGATTCAATCTCCGTTCTTCGTCCAAAGTCGAGCCAATCTATTCCGGAGTGCAAGGAAGGAGCAAGAGAAGAAATCACGGTGCAACGCACGGATTCATCCACCGTTTATCGTATTTCTAAACTTTGATTTCTTTGATTTTCAATTCCATTTGATGTTTTTGAGGTCGAGAGACAATTAAACTCTTATGTATTTGATTTGAATTAAATCTAGTTTATTTTATCGAGTTTTAGTTTCATTGTGTTTGATTATTGATTCAATTGTGTTTGAGCGCATTGATTTCTATTGTTCATAAATTAATTGCTTGTGTAGATCAAAGTCTAGCTAGCTTTGATTGAATCTGAGAGTTATAACCGAGATCGAGAGATAACGTTGTAACACGCTCTATTAATTTATGATGTATGTTACGATTGAGATCGAGAGATGATATCGCATACGTGAGAACTTAGAATCGAGAGATTTAGAGTAACAAGGTTTTGACGATTTATGCAATGTTGAATTAGTAAATAGATGCACGAGAGTGATTTATTCTAATTTAATGTTAGTTTCTTTACAGCTCGAGAGAGTGTATTGAATAATAGCGAAAACCTTTCACCTTTAGAATCAATTGGTTGATAATTTGATAATTCAGTTGAATCATTAAAGATAACATAGTTGAACGACGAGCTTAGTAATTTTCTCGAGTGACTTGCCTTCGCATATCCGGAACCATTAATCTTTTTGTTTCTTGTTTATTTTTCAGTCTTTAGTTTAAATTAGCATTAGTTAATCACCTTTGTTAATCGTAGGCTAAATATAATTTTATTAATCTTATTTGGTACTTATACGTTAGTCCCTGTGGATTCGACATCCCGTACTTAATTTTCACTATACTAAAACTTGACAACCGTGCACTTGCGGTAGAATCGCTTCACACTATTCTTTGAAATATCTTTTGTTTAAAAATAAAGCGGTCAAGTTTTTGGCGCCGTTGCTGGGGACTAATCTGTATAATATCATACGAGATTAGTTAATTGTAATTTAGCAAATTCTTTATTATTTCGATTTGTTTTAATTCTTTGTTTTTGGTAGTTGATTGTTTTGATTTTTGATTTGTGTATTTTGTTGTCTCCTTTTGTCTATTTTGTACAGGAATCGTTTCTCTAGTGCATGCTCAGAAGAGAGGAGCCCATTCTCGAGCCTTTCGATCCGGAAATAGAAAGAACCCTACTTAGGCGATTACGAGAAGCTCGAGAGATGGCAGATAATAATGAAGCACAGAACCCAAGGTCAATGATGGACTTTGCGCAACCGGCATTTCATGGATCGTTGTCTAGTATTACGAGGCCGACGATTCAAGCGAACAACTTTGAGATCAAGCCGGCAATTATACAAATGATTCAGCACTCGGTTATGTTTGGGGGAGCGGCTACGGATGACCCGAATAATCACATCTCCAACTTTTTGGAGATTTGTGACACGTTCAAACATAATGGCGTCTCCGACGACGCCATCAGGTTAAGGCTCTTTCCTTTTTCATTACGAGACAAAGCTAAGTCATGGTTGAATTCACTACCTGCAGGTTCTATCACAACATGGGAGGGGATGACGAAGGCGTTTTTATCAAAGTACTTTCCCCCTTCCAAGACGGCGAAGATGCGGAACGATATCACAACTTTTGGGCAGTTTGACCCCGAGACTTTATATGAAGCGTGGGATCGTTTTAAGGAATTGTTGAGGAGATGCCCACACCATGGTCTACCTATTTGGTTGCAGGTACAAACTTTCTATAACGGTTTATTTTCTTCTAACCGTTCGATGATAGATGCAGCATCTGGGGGATCAATAATGAGGAAGACGCCGGAAGAGGCATATAGCTTATTGGAAGAAATGGCATGCAACAGCTACCAGTGGCAATCAGAGAGGAGCACGCCATAGAAACCAATAGGAGTCCATCAAGTGGACGAGATCACTGCTCTTTCGGCTCAGTTAGAAGCTATGAACCGGAAGATAGACAGCATGGGAGCAGCAGCGATGCAAGCTCAAGCTATCTTCTGTGAGCTGTGTGGAGGCGGTCATCCAAGCATCGAGTGTCAGGCAGGTAATCAGTTTAACCAATCTGTTGAGGCTGTGAATGTTGTAGGTAACAGGCCACCCAACAATTCATACTCGAATTACAACCAACCATGGAGGAACCACCCGAACCTAAGATGGTCGAACCAGGAGAATGTGCTGAACCCACAACCGCAGGCAGGGTTCACACAAAAGCCGAGTATGGAGGAACTTATGGCAAAGCTGATTTCATCGACAGAGGTAAGGATGCAAAATCAAGATGCATCGATCAAGAATTTGGAGGTGCAGATAGGGCAGTTGGCCACATTGATTTCGGGGAGAACGCAAGTTACGCTCCCAAGTGATTCTGTAAAGAATCCAAAGGAGCCATTGAATTGACAAGACGATGAGGTGACAGTCCAGCTTGGGACTATAAATTAAGAACTTTCTCTTCCTTCCTCGAGTTTTGTTTCAATTCCTTGTTTTAGTTTGTTTTGTTGTTAGTTGTGTTTCTTTTTTGTCCGTGAATAAGTCCGTGTGTTTTTATTGCAGATGTGAAAGTAAGAGCAATAAGGATGTAGGCGAGGCAACCCGAGAGAGAAAGTGTTGAGAGAAAATTAAATTTCTGGCTTCTGGTGTTGGCGATCGATCGAGACAAAATCTCGATCGATCGCCCAAAGCTTTTAAATTACGATTTAAGCTACTGCCTCGCTCGATCGATCGAAAAATTTTCCGATCGATCGAGCGAGAGAAAATTTTGAAAAAAATAAGGGCACCGAAGACAAATCTGCACTCTACAAAACACTTTCTCTCCTCTTCACAACAGAACCCTAGTCGCCTCTTTCAATTCTTCCATCTAATCTCATCCTTATTCCATCAATTGTCCAATTATTTCAAATCCTTGAAGTAAGAATTGATTCTAATGAGAAATTCTTTGCAGATCTGAAATATTACGCTCCGAATTGGGTAGAAATGCAGGCGAAAGGAAATTCCAAGTCAAGCACAAAGAGTCATCAAAGATCAGATTTTTACTTGGTAATTGCTTTCATAATTCATTTTTTTTCATCCGTTGGTGCAATTACTTTGTTGAATTGAATTGGGCAGATAAGCATCAACGTTTGGGGGAAGTATTGTTGTGTTGAGGGGTATTGGCATTGCTGTGTCTTTGAGGTGGTGTTTAGTTGCATTCAAGCGAGTTAGTTGGGAATAATTTAGCAAGAAAATGTCGTCTAGAAAGAGGTCAAAGCAGGCGGAGACTTCCCAAAAGCAAAAGCAGGCGGAGGCTACCGTTTCTGAACCAGGGTATGACGAACAGAAGTTTGTCAATGCCACAATTGCCGAGTTATATCCCACCTATCATAAGAAACCCCTGAGCCGTGAAAGGGGAATGAGCATGGATAAATTGGAGTGTTCTGTCATTAGGACAGTACGTCGAAAAGGGTGGTTTCAATTTGTTCAGACACCGATTGATGCTGTGGTGCCACTGGTAAGGGAGTTTTACACAAATCTTCGGGCTATTAAACCAGGGCACCGAGCAGTTGCTTATGTTCGAGGGAAGGATGTGTTGGTGGATCGAGCTTCAATAATATTTACCGGATGCCGTTTCTGCATAACTGTGCATACCAATCTTTCAAGAATAGCAGGATAGACTACGATGAGGTATTGGCAGTCATTGGCATGCCGGGAGTGGATTGGCAAAGGAACGATAAAGCAGAGCCACAGTTGGTTCTAAAAAAGCATTTGAAGCCAGAGGCTCAAGCATGGTTTTCATTTGTCGCCTCGCGGGTCATGCCTTCGACCCACACTTCTGAGGTGACAAAAGACAGAGCGGTCCTGGTATATGCCATCCTCTCAGGGAAGGAAGTGGACTTCGTCGAGATCATTAGTGATCACATTGAAGAGATTGGGAGCAGCCCACCGACCTCCGCACTACCGTTTCCATCCACGATCACTGCTTTATGTCAGAGAGGCAGAGTGACATGGGGGGAAGACGAGGAGCTACTTCCGTCGAAGACCCCGATCATTGTGGACGGTCCACCACCTCCTACGGGCCGACGAAGGGCCGAGCCAAGACCCTCGGACACTACACAGGCTGGAGCATCATCCTCTGATGCAGAGCGTACACGTGTTACATTGGACTCTCTTCATAGGGATCTCCAAGATATTTGCCTGGAGCAGCAGAGCATTCACAGCATGCAGCGGGACATTCATAGCATGCAGAGAGCACAGATGGACCATGAGCAGGTAGCTCAGCGAAAGATGGAGTTCATGCACTATCAGAGTGCATGGAACACTGCCATGGCCCAGGGCTTTCCAAATTTCCAGTTCCCGCCGGAGCCACACTTTGCACCTTATCATCCGCATGCACCTCCACCTTCTGAGTACCCACCATTTCCGCCATATCAGGGCGAGGAGCACCACTACCCAGTTCCCCCTCCGGAGCATGATGAGGACGACGATCAGTGACGATCGTCGTCATGGTATGTGTCTTTGCCTTTGCATTTATTTATTTTTCTTGTTCATTGAGGGCAATTCACATGCTAAGTTTGGGGGGGGTTTTTGAGTATTTGTATATATCTTGTACTTGCACATTCTGCTACTTGTCTTGCTTCTTTTTCTTGCATGATTGCATGATTTTGTGACTGATTCATCCTTGAGCATTACCAACAAAATTTTTTTTTTGTGAGTTAGTCTTGAGAAATGAAGAATTAGATTTGTAACGGTAATACATGATGAAATTAATCCTCATCTAGATAGGAGTCATGAAAATGTTTAACTTGTTTGTATATATCCTTTGTTAACCATATGTCAAAGCTGAGGAATAATTTGAGCACTTATTTAGTCATGATTGAGTGAAGTATGTATTGATTAAATTGAAAATCTGTGTTAACTATGATGAGTCTTGAGTATCTTAGATAACTCTACAGTTTAGTTGAAAGCACTTTGAGGCGAAATTTATAATTAGGAACTAGACTTGGAGATGATTTAGGCGATCTTTGGACCGTTTGAGCCTTTCAAGCCTACCTGTTATACATTATTCCTTAGTGTCCCCTCTTGTGCCTGATTGAAAAAGAATGGTATATGCATTGCATATGATTAGACCCCCATTCAACATTCTTGACAACCTCATTATACCTACCTTGGATTGAGCCTAAAAGAAAATTTTTACCCACCCCTAAGGGAGTATAATGAATCTCATTCATTGCATTAAATTGTTATATGTTGATAAGTTCATTGTGAAAGAAATGAAATGAACAAAAGAATGAGCAAAGAAAAAGAAAAGATGTAGAGAAAAAGCCTTGAAAAGAAAATTTAAATAAGACCCAAAGTGGCCAAGGCTAGAAAATGTGAAGAGAAGCTCAATGATTATTTGAGAAGATTTTGAATTGATTCTGTTATACTCTCTTCTTTGCTTCTATCCTACCTTTTCTTTGGAGTCGATACCAAAAGGCCTAACGTTATAAGCTTTTAAAGTCCTGTTGATCCAAGTCTAGGGAATATTTACATTAGTGGAGAAGTGCTGGATAGTAAATTTGTAGAGTAGTTCAAAGTAATCTTGACTAGGAGTTGATATGGCACATGTTGATCTTAAAGATATATATGTAACTCATGTTTGACAATAACACACACGCACGTTCCGATGTCGCGATGTATTGTTTAACTTAGGAGGAATTGCTTCTTGTTAAATGTTTAATGACTTTTATTGATGTGTAAGTAGGATTTCTGAGTTTTTACGTATGTTGTAAACATGATTCATGCTTAGTATCGAGTTTAACTTTTCTTTTTGAGCTTATTGCTTGCTCGAGGACGATCAAGTCTAAGTTTGGGGGAGTTGATAGGCTTAGATTTTAAGTGTTTTTAACTGTAATTTCTTCCCATTTTCCGTACTTTTTCCTGGATGATATTATGCTTTTGGTGTTTATTCGTTTGTTTCAGAAAAATAGATCGGAAGTGGAAGAAATGAGCTAATATGAAGATAACGGGCGAAATCGAGGCGAGAAAGAGTTGAAATTGAGGAAGTGAGATTTTCGGAATCTCGATCGATCGAGCCAGACAGTGCGCTGAGAAGAAAAGAATTTCAAGTCTCGATCGATCGGAACAATTTTCCGATCGATCGAGCGAGGCAGTAACTTCAGAGATAAATTTATCAAAGTCTCGATCGATGGGAAGGAAATCTCGATCGATCGAGCGAGGCAGTGAGTTTCAAAGGCTGGCATGAACAGTGCACCGATCGATCGGACGCAAATCTCGATCGATCGAGACGCAAATCCGGGAAAATCTTATCTTCCATTTTTGAAATGATTTTTGAGGTATAAAAGGATAAATCACTTCCATATCAAAGATATACCATACCAGACGTGATTTAGGTCGAGAATAAGCAGCCCTAACCGCCGCCTAACACCGCCGAAGGAGATTCAATCTCCGTTATTCGTCCAAAGTCGAGCCAATCTATTCCGGAGTGCAAGGAAGGAGCAAGAGAAGAAATCACGGTGCAACGCACGGATTCATCCACCGTTTATCGTATTTCTAAACTTTGATTTCTTTGATTTTCAATTCCATTTGATGTTTTTGAGGTCGAGAGACAATTAAACTCTTATGTATTTGATTTGAATTAAATCTAGTTTATTTTATCGAGTTTTAGTTTCATTGTGTTTGATTATTGATTCAATTGTGTTTGAGCGCATTGATTTCTATTGTTCATAAATTAATTGCTTGTGTAGATCAAAGTCTAGCTAGCTTTGATTGAATCTGAGAGTTATAACCGAGATCGAGAGATAACGTTGTAACACGCTCTATTAATTTATGATGTATGTTACGATTGAGATCAAGAGATGATATCGCATACGTGAGAACTTAGAATCGAGAGATTTAGAGTAACAAGGTTTTGACGATTTATGCAATGTTGAATTAGTAAATAGATGCACGAGAGTGATTTATTCTAATTTAACGTTAGTTTCTTTACAACTCGAGAGAGTGTATTGAATAATAGCGAAAACCTTTCACCTTTAGAATCAATTGGTTGATAATTTGATAATTCAGTTGAATCATTAAAGATAACATAGTTGAACGACGAGCTTAGTAATTTTCTCGAGTGACTTGCCTTCGCATATCCGGAACCATTCATCTTTTTGTTTCTTGTTTATTTTTCAGTCTTTAGTTTAATTAGCATTAGTTAATCACCTTTGTTAATCGTAGGCTAAATATAATTTTATTAATCTTATTTGGTACTTATACGTTAGTCCCTGTGGATTCGACATCCCGTACTTAATTTTCACTATACTAAAACTTGACAACCGTGCACTTGCGGTAGAATCGCTTCACACTATTCTTTGAAATATCTTTTGTTTAAAAATAAAGCGGTCACTTGTATAGCAGCAATTATCAGCATTACACTTGTGGAATCTTTGCCTCTGCATGAAACCACCAATTTCTTATACCATTGCCGATGGGCTTGTTTTAGATCATACACGCTCCTTCGAAGCCTATAGATAAGATTTTTCCTTTCTATCTTTGAGAATCCTTCTGGTTGTTGCATATAGATCTCTTCATCCACATCCCCGTGGAGAAAAACAGTTTTCACGTTCAATTGTTCCAGGTATAGTCCTTGAGCAGCAACAATGCTCACACTGATCGAATAGTGGTTAGCTTCACTACTAGTGAAAAAATGTCGGTGTAATCAATTCATTCATTCTGTTGGAAACCTTTGACTACTAAAGGGGCCTTGAATCTTCTTGATCTATCACATTCTTCCTTCACATGATACACTCATTTGTTGTGAAGGGATTTCTTTTCTTTTGGTACCTTCGTTAGCTCCCAAGTGTTGTTGGAGATAAGAGACTGTATTTCATCTATCATTGCAGTCTCCCACTAGCCAGCATCCTCTGCCTGAGATGCTTCATCGTAGCATTCAGGTTCTCCTCCATATGTAAACAATAGATAATTCATATACCTTATGTTCGGTATATGAGGTCAAGATGATCTTCTCAATGCGGTAAGACTCCGAACCTGTGGTTCACCAGACTACTCTCCAATGTTCTGGGTTTCGAATTCCTCCGGATCTAAAATTGGATTTTCATGATGTGACATACTTTTCTCTGGCACACCATCCTTCTCAACATAGACAGGATCACTCGTTGACTCACGAGTGCTCGCTGTGTGTATGTCTTTGTACATAGTCTTTTCATTGAAGATAACATCCATACTGCAGATTATCTTCTTGCTCTCATCATCCTATATTCGATAGCCAAATTCATCCTCGCATAACCGATGAAGGTGCATTTCTTGGATTTGGGATCAATCTTACTCCTTCTTTGATCACTGATATGTACAAATGCAGCACAATCGAAGACTTTAATATGTGATAGTTTTACTTCTTTTTCTGTAAGGACCCTAGTTTCTTAAGTGCGGATTAAGGGCATAATTAGAGCTAATATAAATTATCAGAGTAAAATAATCGTGTTGAGACTATGAGCCTTAAGAGTTACATGCCAAAATAAGGACTGTCAAATGGATTAGTTACATTCCCAATCAAATGAATGTATTAACTATAGCTTTACACTACTCCTAGAGTAGACACTATACAAAAGAAATCATGTCCTTCATCTACCAAAAGTGTTCTTCACAAGCTCACCGCCTCAACCCGCTTTAGCCAAATATCATGCCAAAAATGTACCTACAAGGACAACCCCCAAACATGAGCACATAATAATTCATATACAACACAATATGAATGTAAGGCGTAAATGCATAAACCGAAATAAACACTTCCTGTTTTTCCCATGTATTTTAAACGCTCTCTTTTTGGTTGTCCCTGTACCATAACTCATGAGTATAATCAAATAGATTATTTAATGGTCCACACATGTCATGACATAATACCATTTCATCATCACCAATTACCAATCACCAATCCCTAGTCTGTTCATCACAATGTATTTTAATGCCCCTCGCTTTTCATATCGGCGGCATAGAATAACCTCGCTTCAATGGACATGCGGCGCTCCCACCCCTCGCTTCACATTGAGCGGCAAATATTCTTTCCTCGCCTCATATGATAACCACGCTTAAATGTGACATGCGGCGCTCCCACCCCTCGCTTCACATTTAGCGGCAACAAATCAAATAGCGGCAAGCATTAAAATCATCAATGGATGACCACGACTCATGGGATGTGCACCAATAACCATCATATGCATATACAATCATCATGCATAATTCAACATGTATTTGCATCCACAATGCATAATTCCATATATACTCGCATCCACAATGCATAAACAATGAGTATATTAGATACATGTACCGTTGGGTGCCCGTACATCCTCTACGTACCTTTCCAAAAGTAGGATGTGGTAGGACTTCACTTCCTTGGCTGTGTTGCCACCTGGGATGGTTCTACATATTCACACAAATCAATATTAGAACCCAATAATAGTCCAATACCAAAAATCCTACAAAAATAATCAAAAACATCACATTTTGTGACTCGCGATCGATCGCTGCAAAGGGCCGATCGATCGCGAGATCACACTGCCCGAATCTCAAATTTTGTTCTTTCGGCGATCGATCGCCACACTTGGCGCGATCGATCGCCAACCTCGCCGATCGATCGCCCAAGTGTGGCGATCGATCGCCAAAAGCTTCTGGAGCACAGTGCCAGCTCGCGATCGATCGCCAAAAACGGGCGATCGATCGCCGAGTTCTGCACTTCGAAAAATCATTATTTTTGCTCCAAAACTCATTTCCAATCCATACCAACTCCCCTACCATCAAACCAACAACATCAAACACAATAAAACCTTCAATAAACATCCTCATATACTCATAAATTCAACATCCAACCAAATAATACCAACCCCCCAACAAAAACCCATTTCAAAACCCAAATATCAAACTCAAATCAAAACAAATCTTTGCAAAAACAACAAGGAATGTTATATACCCTTCCTAGACTCCAAATCTTACCAAGAATCACACCAAATGAGATTTTGCAAAGGTTTCCTTTCCCTCTTGGAGCCAAAAACGAAAATGAGAGTGGGTTAGGGTTGGAAGGAGTGTTTGGGGATTTAAGGAGTGAATGGTAAAGTGATGGGTGAGGGTGGGGTAATTGTTAATATATGACAAATAAAATTGTACCCCAACAATTAACATGATGTCCAAAATACCCCAACATAGTATTTTTCAATCATAGTACTAACATGCACCTCAAAACCTCAATTAATACATGATATCCAAATAATTGCCAACCATTACAATTAAATCATACCAACACCCAAATCTCCCAATATGCACAATATGCACCCTGAAATGCACTCACGGGTCACTCTTTCCATGTGACCATGCATTTCCATATGATAATTAATTCCAACACATATATTAATTATCACCATAAAAATCACATAACATAATTAATGCCCAACTTGCATATAATTATTTCGGGGACATCACAATACTCCCCTACTTATAAGATTTCATCCTCGAAATCAAATGCACTTACCCCAACTAAACATAAATAACATACCAGAGAATAGTTCCGGGTAGTGCTGCACCATATGCCGCTCCGTCTCCCACGTGGCCTCCTCGACACCCCTGCGATCCCACTGAACCTTGATCATAGGTATCACTTTGTTCCGAAGTCTGCGGTCTGCTCGATCCAGAATTCTAACAGGCCGTTCCACATAAGACATATCGGATTCTAACTGAACCTCAGAAGGCTGCAACACATGAGATGGATCCGGCTCGTACTTCCGCAACATAGATACATGAAACACATCATGTATACCAGACAAAGAAGGTGGCAGAGCTAGTCGGTAAGCCAAAGTGCCAATGCGCTGTAAGATCTCGTACGGCCCAACATACCTCGGAGATAGTTTTCCGCGCATCCCAAATCGCACAACACCTCTAAAAGGCGAGATCTTCAAGAAGACCTTATCTCCCAACTGAAATTCCAACGGTCTCCGCCGTTTATTCGCATAAGTTGCCTGTCTGTCTTGGGTTGCTTTCATTTTCTACCATATCGTCTTTATCTTTTCTTCCATTTCTCGGATTAGTTCCGGTCCTCCGACCGATTTACTGTCCAAGTCGTCCCAACACAAGGGTGATCTACACCGTCTGCCATAAAGGGCTTCAAAAGGAGTCATCTGTATGCTTGCCTGGTAGCTATTATTATAGGAGAATTCTACCAAGGCCACTGAATCTTGCCAAGAAACATCGAACTCCAATACACAAGCCCTCAACATGTCCTCGAGCGTTTGGATAGTACGCTCGGTCTGGCCATCCGTCTGAGGATGATAAGCAGTGCTCAATCTAACTTCAGTTCCCAAGGCTGACTGAAGACCCTCCCAAAAATGAGATGTGAATCGTGGATCTCGATCCGACACTATGGAAATGGGGATCCCATGCAATCTCACCACATTTCGGATATACAACTGAGCCATCCTCAAAAAGGTGAAGGTCATGCTATAGGGAATGAAATGAGCTACCTTAGTCAATCGATCCACAATCACCCAAATAGCATCAAAATCCGAAGTGCTCCTCGGCAAGTGAGTCACGAAGTCCATGGAAATGTGTTCCCACTTCCACTTCGGTATCTCCAAGCTTCTCAACTCGCCGCCAGGTCTCTGTCTCTCTGCCTTAACCTGCTGGTAGATCAAACACCTCCTAACAAAAGCGACGACATCATACTTCATCCTTTTCCACCAAAACTGATCACGTAGATCTTTATACATCTTCTTCCCGCCTGGGTGGATGCTAAGTCTACTACTATGAGCTCGCTCCAAGATCCCTCTACGCAACTCCGGCGTACTCGGAACCACCCAACGGTTACCCAATCTCAAAGATCCATCATCAGCCACTCTGAATTTCGTTGATTGACCAAGATGTACTAAAGATAACCATCTCTGAACCTCATCATCTGACTTCTGAGCTCTCCTGATGTTCTCATAAATATCCGGCTCAGCTAACAAGGTTGATACATACACATGCGATGTATCTATGTCAAAATCATAACCCAAATAGCAATAGGAAGTCATCATGGCTGACAAATGGATGACGTCCTCAGCAGTACTCCTCACTTTCCGGCTCAAAGCGTCTGCTGTCAAATTAGCCTTCCCAGGATGGTACTCAATTTCACAATCATAGTCCTTAAGTAAGTCCATCCACCTTCTCTGCCTCATGTTCAGCTCCGCCTGAGTGAATAAAAACTTGAGGCTCTTGTGATCCGTGTAAATGGTAAACGAAGTACCATACAAATAATGTCTCCAAATCTTCAGAGCGAAGATGATAGCCGCCAATTCCAAGTCATGGACTGGGTATCTAGTCTCATGCGGCTTCAACTGCCTCGACGCATAAGCCACCACATGCTTATCTTGCATCAGTACACACCCAAGACCCTGAAGTGATGCATCGGTATACAAAACAAACCTGGAGTTTTCCGCAGGAATCACTAATACCGGTGCCGTCGTCAACCGGTGCTTCAACTCCTGGAAGCTCTCCTCACAAGCTTCTGACCAAAGGAATGGTACTCCCTTCTGGGTCAACTGTGTCAACGGCTTGGTAATATTCAAAAATCCCTCGACAAAGCGTCGATAATAACCGGCCAAGCCAAGGAAGCTCCGTATCTCAGGTACAGAAGTGGGTGCAGCCCACTCCATCACAGCTTCAATCTTCCTGGGATCCACAGATATCCCGCTGCTAGATATGACATGCCCCAGAAACACTACACTGCTCATCCAAAATTCACACTTGCTGAGCTTGGCATACAACTGATGGTCTCTGAGAATCTGGAGCACTGTCCTCAAGTGTTTCACGTGCTCTTCCTCGCTCCGGGAGTAGACGAGAATGTCGTCAATAAATACAATGACGAACTGATCAAGATAGGGTTGGAACACCCGATTCATCAAGCTCATAAAGACAGCCGGGGCGTTCGTCACACCGAACGGCATCACTAAGAACTCGTAGTGCCCATACCGAGTCCAAAACGCTGTCTTCTGCACATCTTCCTCCCTGACTCGAATCTGATGATACCCGGATCTCAAATCAATCTTGCTATAAAGTCTGGTACCTTGCAACTGATCAAACAGATCATCAATCCTTGGGAGAGGATACTTGTTCTTCACTGTAGCCTTATTCAGTTGCCGGTAATCGATGCACATACGCATCGAGCCATCCTTATTTTTCACAAAGAGAACCGGTGCGCCCCATGGCGATACGCTCGGGCGTATATACCCCTTGTCAAGAAGATCCTGCAACTACTCCTTCAGTTCTCTCAACTCCGCCGGTGCCATCCTGTAAGGTGCACGAGAGATAGTGGATGTCCCTGGTAATAACTCAATCCCAAACTCGACTTCTCTAGCCTGTGGGAATCCGGGAATCTCCTCCTGGAATACATCAGCAAACTCTGCTACTACGGGTACATCCTCAACTCTCAGTTCTTTATTCTTCCCGACGTGTCCACGACATAGATGAGATAGCCCGTGTGACCACGTTCCAACAGCTGAGACATCTTGATTGCCGAAATCCACGGAATCTTCGCACGAGAACCGTTGCCATAAAAAGTCCACTGTATCCCCAAATCAGATCTGAACCTTACTGTTCTCTGTTGACAATTTACCAATGCCTGGTATCTATTCAAAATGGCAATACCCACGATGCCGTCGAAGTCTGACATGCCCAACACAATCAAGTCTGCCTTCAACTCGTTGCCCTCAAAATAAATGAGGCAATCTGCAAGAAACTGATCGGCAACAACATTTCTTCCAGTGGGTGTCGAGACCATGAGAGGTGTGGGTAAAGAAGACGTGCGCATATGGTGTCTCTCCACAAAGCCCACAGATACAAAAGAGTGGGAGGCACCTGTATCTATCAAAATAAAAGCAGGGTACGTAAATAAATGACACGTACCGGCGATCACCTCCTCTAGGGCTGCCTGGGCCTGCTCTCTAGTCAGTGCATACACTTGCCCCTGGGACGGTCCCACTGTCTGACCTCCCGCCGGTCGAGGCATATTCTGCTGCCTTTGATGTACTATCCTGTCATCAAATCTCGGCCTGTTTCCTTGAAAATCTGACTGTCCCCCCCGAGTGGGGCAATACCGAGAGATGTGGCCCATCTTGCCACAACTATAGCAGGCAGGGCACTTACTCAAAGAATGTGGCCCTCCACAATTGTCGCACCTTAACTCCCCCGATCTATTTCCTTGCGTAGGCCCTCGGTTGGCTGACCAATTGTTCTTCTTGTTCTCTTGCTTCTGACCATAAGATTTCTTTCCACTGAACCGTGAGGATGAAGAGGCACCACGAGGTTTAAATGACTCCCCTCGGGGCCTCAAGCTATCAGTAGCTTGCCTCTGTGGTGGCATGTGTGGGGGTACAGCACTAGGATAGGCCCCAACTCCAATCTCCGCAAGCTCTGCTCTCGTGAGAGCATCATCAAAGGAAGTGGGGTTATTGGTGATAACCCGGTCAAAAAGCTCCGGTCGCAACCCCTTCATGAAGTTTCTCATCTTTGCATGTCCATTGGTGGCAATGTGTGGGACATACCTCAGCAACGAAGAGTAGTGCATAGCATAGTCTGACACTGACATGCTCCCTTGTTTCAAGCTTGCAAACTCATCTTCCTTCATCTGTGTCGCCGCCGCAGAGAAGTACCGGTTCAGAAACCGGGTTCTGAAGAGCGTCCAATCAATCAATGCACCCTGTGCTTTCAGTTCCATTACCGTGCTCTTCCACCACATGGAAGGTTTCTTTGCCAGCTGGAACTCCGTCAGCCTCAGCCATGCTATAACAGCACAAGGAGCGGATACAAATATCTGCTCAAGTCTCTCTAGCCACTCTTCGGCCTCCTCCCCTGATTCTGTCCCCTCAAACCGGGGCGGGTGGTAAGACAGAAACTGAGTCAAACTGATCTCACCGGGTAGTAATAACTGAGCCACTGGTTCCATGCCTACAACTGGTGGAGGTAAAGGGTTTGCCTGACCAATGCTCGCATTAACGCTGCCAACGTCACCCACCTCTTCATTGAGGTTTCCCAAGTTCATAGTCGACATGGTGTAACACAAGGGTTAAAACAATTCCAAAACAAACATATATATGTTATGCCGTTAGATACAGAGATGATAATAAGCATGTTAGTATAACAGTATATACAACAATATGCACCACATGCATAGACATGCTTCAAATGTAAGCACCTAGCCAATCATGCTAAGGCTACCCTTCACTCGTTCCCGGGTTCTCTAACCACTGCTCTGATACCACTAATGTATGGACCCTAGTTTCTTAAGTGCGGATTAAGGGCATAATTAGAGCTAATATAAATTATCAGAGTAAAATAATCGTGTTGAGACTATGAGCCTTAAGAGTTACATGCCAAAATAAGGACTGTCAAATGGATTAGTTACATTCCCAATCAAATGAATGTATTAACTATAGCTTTACACTACTCCTAGAGTAGACACTATACAAAAGAAATCATGTCCTTCATCTACCAAAAGTGTTCTTCACAAGCTCACCGCCTCAACCCGCTTTAGCCCCTTTATATCATGCCAAAAATGTACCTACAAGGACAACCCCTAAACATGAGCACATAATAATTCATATACAACACAATATGAATGTAAGGCGTAAATGCATAAACCGAAATAAACACTTCCTGTTTTTCCCATGCATTTTAAACGCTCTCTTTTTGGTTGTCCCTGTACCATAACTCATGAGTATAATCAAATAGATTATTTAATGGTCCACACATGTCATGACATAATACCATTTCATCATCACCAATTACCAATCACCAATCCCTAGTCTGTTCATCACAATGTATTTTAATGCCCCTCGCTTTTCATATCGGCGGCATAGAATAACCTCGCTTCAATGGACATGCGGCGCTCCCACCCCTCGCTTCACATTGAGCGGCAAATATTCTTTCCTCGCCTCATATGATAACCCACGCTTAAATGTGACATGCGGCGCTCCCACCCCTCGCTTCACATTTAGCGGCAACAAATCAAATAGCGGCAAGCATTAAAATCATCAAGGGATGACCACGACTCATGGGATGTGCACCAATAACCATCATATGCATATACAATCATCATGCATAATTCAACATGTATTTGCATCCACAATGCATAATTCCATATATACTCGCATCCACAATGCATAAACAATGAGTATATTAGATACATGTACCTTTGGGTGCCCGTACGTCCTCTACGTACCTTTCCAAAAGTAGGATGTGGTAGGACTTCACTTCCTTGGCTGTGTTGCCACCTTGGATGGTTCTACATATTCACACAAATCAATATTAGAACCCAATAATAGTCCAATACCAAAAATCCTACAAAAATAATCAAAAACATCACATTTTGTGACTCGCGATCGATCGCTGCAAAGGGACGATCGATCGCGAGATCACACTGCCCGAATCTCAAATTTTGTTCTTTCGGCGATCGACCGCCACACTTGGCGCGATCGATCGCCAACCTCGCCGATCGATCGCCCAAGTGTGGCGATCGATCGCCAAAAGCTTCTGGAGCACAGTGCCAGCTCGCGATCGATCGCCAAAAACGGGCGATCGATCGCCGAGTCCTGCACTTCGAAAAATCGCCATTTTTGCTCCAAAACTCAATTCCAATCCATACCAACTCCCCTACCATCAAACCAACAACATCAAACACAATAAAACCTTCAATAAACATCCTCATATACTCATAAATTCAACATCCAACCAAATAATACCAACCCCCCAACAAACCCATTTCAAAACCCAAATATCAAACTCAAATCAAAACAAATCTTTGCAAAAACAACAAGGAATGTTATATACCCTTCCTAGACTCCAAATCTTACCAAGAATCACACCAAATGAGATTTTGCAAAGGTTTCCTTTCCCCCTTGGAGCCAAAAACGAAAATGAGAGTGGGTTAGGGTTGGAAGGAGTGTTTGGGGATTTAAGGAGTGAATGGTAAAGTGATGGGTGAGGGTGGGGTAATTGTTAATATATGACAAATAAAATTGTACCCCAACAATTAACATGATGTCCAAAATACCCCAACATGGTATTTTTCAATCATAGTACTAACATGCACCTCAAAACCTCAATTAATACATGCTATCCAAATAATTGCCAACCATTACAATTAAATCATGCCAACACCCAAATCTCCCAATATGCACAATATGCACCCTGAAATGCACTCCCGGGTCACTTTTTCCATGTGACCATGCATTTCCATATGATAATTAATTCCAACACATATATTAATTATCACCATAAAAATCACATAACATAATTAATGCCCAACTTGCATATAAGGACATCACATTTTCACTCCATACTTCTTCGGGTATCATGTGCTCTAATGGAATTGATGGTCCTAGGTTGATCAAGTAAGATGTTGTGTTGATTGCTTCTGCCCAGAACTGCTTTGGAAGACCTTGACTGCATACGCACACTTTGGGCTCTTTCAGTCAATGTTCGGTTCATACGCTCAGCTACACCATTGTGTTGAGGTGTACTTGGCATGGTTCTCTCCATTCTTCCCATGTTTGAAGCAGAATTTCTTGAATCTGGTGTCTGTGTATTCACCACCATTGTTTGTTCTGAGATATTTGATGTTAAGACTGTCTCATTTTCAACCATTTTTTCCATCTTTTGAAAGTATCAAGTAAACCCATACCTTCCGAGTGACCATCGATAAATGCCACGAAGTAATATTTTCCACAAATTGATGAGATATTGATTGTTCCCCAAACATCAGAGTGAACAAGTTACAGTCTTTCCTTCTTCGGTGTTCTGCCACTTGTCTGAAACTAACCCTATTTTGTTTGTCATATATGCAATCTTCATACATGTCAATTCTATTGACTGGAATTTTGGTAGTTTTTCCTTGGAATGCATATTCTTCATTCCTTTCTCACTCATGTGGCCAAGTTTCTGGTGCCACGGGCTGGCATTTTGATTACTAGCTACAATTGCAAGTGAGCAACAATTGATTAGTGTCATGTAAAGAGTACCACTCTTTTTTTCCCCGTGCAACCGTCATTTCACCTTTTGAAATCTTCCAATCATCAATATGGAAGGTCGTTGTGTAGCCTTCACTGACCAACTGCCCTACTGAGATTAAATTCTTTCTCAGGTCAGGAACATGTCTGACGTCCTTTACCCATTTAACTTAATCTTCACTACATCTGTACCAACAATGTCACAAGGTTGGTCATCACCAAGATATACTTTACCAAGGTTTCTGGACACATGTTTCTCCAAGAGCTCTTTATCTGAAGTAGCATGAAACAATGCTCCAGAATCTAACACCAAAGATTCCTTTTTGATCTCCGAGGAACATATCAATGCATCATCTTGTCATGAGGTTGCAGTAACATTTGTTTCTGTCTTCTCCTCTTTACATTGATTTTTATAGTATCCAGTGTTTCCATATTTCCAACACTCAATAGTCTTTGAGTTTTGGGAATTAGTAGGATTCCTGGATTTAGACCTCATGTCCTTTGATCTTCCTCGGTGGTTTGATCTGCCACGTCCGTTCCCTCTGGTTCTTCTTCTTGATTCGGTAGACAAAGTTGAATGGGACGATGTCTCACTTGACGCTCTCCTTCGAATTTCTTCGCTAAGAACAAGATCATGAACATCGTCAAATTTTAATTTAGTGCTTCTTAGCGAGCTACTCAGTGCTGTGATTGTAGCATTCCAACTTTCTGGTAGAGAAGACAAAAGTATCAATGCTCGTACTTCTTCATCAAATTCAATTTCAACTGAGCTCAGTTGAGTTGTAATTGTATTAAGCTCATTGAGATGTTGAGCCACTGATGTGCCTTCCGTTATCCGCAAGTTGAACAATCGTCTCATCGGGTGTACTTTATTTGAGGCTGACGGCTTTTCGTACATACTGGTGAGAAGACAAAAGTATCAATGCTCGTACTTCTTCATCAAATTCAATTTCAACTGAGCTCAGTTGAGTTGTAATTGTATTAAGCTCATTGAGATGTTGAGCCACTGATTTGCCTTCCGTTATCCGCAAGTTGAACAATCGTCTCATCGGGTGTACTTTATTTGAGGCTGACGGCTTTTCGTACATACTGGTGAGAGCCTTCACGAGACTTGCTGTGGTCTTTTCTTTTGCAATATTGAAGCAACATTATGGGATAATGTCAACCGGATTACTCCAAGAGATTGTCTGTCGAGGATTTTCCAATCTTCATCTGACATTGTTTCTGGCTTCTTTTATTCGAGAGGTTGATACAAATTTTTCTGATACAAATAGTCATCTATTTGCATTTTCCAGAATCCAAAATCTGCAACATCGATCTTTTCGAGTTTTAGCTTCCCTTCGTCTGCGGCCATTGCTCCTGATACTTTGATGAAGTACTTGAATAGTACACGCTAAGTAAGCTCCTAGGAAAGAGAGAATACCGATCTTTCCTAGACAGAACTTCAAATTCCTAGGAAAATTGGTGGGGTCGCACTGGTCCGACTTAAATACCGATTTTCCTAGACAAAAACTCCTTAGTCAATACGTATTCGCCTAGAACACCAAAACTCTCCCCAACAAAATGACCATGGATCTGATACCATCAAATATGAAGGATAACAAGAGGAGTACAGACTCTCGACTCTCGGAGAAGAAGCAAACTTGCTCAACTCAACTCTAATCCTCTCCACACTTTTTATTCTCTCTCAAAGCTCACTATACTTTGATTGTGTTGTAATACAAATGAGGCAAATTCATTGCCTATTTATAGCCAAACAAATGGTATGACCAAGAAGATTCTTGGTGTGAAATCGTGAAAATCATGGTGGAAAAACAAGTAAAAGTTGGGCATGTTTGTAGACTTCAAACTTGGTGGATTTTCAAAACTTGGTGGCTTGTCAAACTTCAACAAGAACCTCGTGGTTTTGGTACATTAAATGTTCTACTTCAAAATACTTTTCTTTCCTTTCCGCCAGAATCATGTTTTTATCATAGTGATGTTTGAATGACTAACATGTATTAAGATGTTGTTGGAAATTTTGAGGTTTAATGAATTGAAATTAAGCAAGATGGACACAAGGGAAAAGTCGAATACTCGATAAAGAACAAAATAGCAAAACGGACGAGAAAAAACTGCCGGGAAAATCAGAGCTGCCTGGCGCACCCAAATTTTTGGACAGTGGGCAGCGCTCGAACTCCCGTCATTCTGCCTGGAAAAGAGTGTTGTTGGTTTTTTCGTGAACCGGAGTGTCCCTTCGCGTTCGAGTGTGACTTTTCATGATTAAACACCTCCAAATGGTGTTCTTTTGTGGTGTCCTTTGTCCAAGTATAAATATAACATATCCCTACTCATTTTAACATACAGTTGTGCATGAATTCAACACAGTTCTTGATAGGAAATGCAAAATCAAGTTTATTTTGCATCACATTCATATCTTGTTTTTGAATAAGAGAGTTTGCAACATTTGTGGTAGCGAGGCTTGTGATTTGTAGTGATACTATCACAAGCAAATAGTCGTTGTATATTTGGAGAAGATTGATGTATTCCGTGAGCACCACATGTGGGGCAAAATCTTCTTAAGGAGATAGTGTACAACATTAGCCTCGACTCAATGTTGAACATTGTCATCTATAGAATTTTTCTTCCCGCTACAAACAACGACGCCAACGAGATCCTTGTGGAGTTGAAGACCAACAAGGTACCAAACAATTTTAACAAAAGATGTTTGCAGGGCACGTTGGTATTACGATTGATGTTGTGCATAAGGCATGTAAATGATTTGAAGGTTTGGGAGTGGAGTTTATAAAGAGACTCGATGATGATAAGTTTTTCTTTCTATTTTATGAAAAATATATGTTTCTATTTAATCAAATATGAATTTCTCATTCATACTTAGATTTGATGCTTCTTATATCCTAATGCGTGCTTATCAGTGCATAAATTTGGTAAAAGTATTATTCATGTAAAGCTTTTATGTAATTTTATTCGATCCAATCTCATAAAATTATTCCTGTTTGTTCATGAATACTTTCCAAGTTTGGAGTACCATTTGTACAAATAAGAATCTCCTTCGTTACATGATTTCTTCTTCATATGGATAGATATATGATCTATGGGGCAATTACTCACAAGTACATTTTGTGCTACAACCTTTCCTATCTGAAAGAAAAGGTAGGCTATAAACCTGAATCGATCTTACTTGGGAACAATATAACATTCATTAAGGATCCTGATGGCTATTGGATGGAAATATTTGACACTATAACTATTGCCTGCTGCAGCCACCGTTTGATCCAACTCTACTGCACGTGTTTCAGGTTACCATCTCATTGTTTGATATCTTGAATTATATAGCAATCTCATTATGTGGGCTCATTGTTAATCTTTACATTGGGAAATCGGTTGTAATGGACTTAAATGCCTGTGTACTTTATTATATAGAAGAGCAACTGCCAACCAACTCAACTTCAAGATTTTCTTCAAACATCCTACCTCCATCACACATTTTTCCAAGCTTCTGCATTTTCTAGAGTTAACTTCAATTTGCCAAGGACATTTCAACAAGTTTATGTCACCTAATATTGTAAATGCATCCCTGTTACTATTTGCAACTTTTTTAGGCCAGAATTCCCAGATTAGATCCCTAACTTACAATACTAGTATATTTGGTAGAAGGATCTCTCAAGCTTACAAGTTATTTCATAATTCTGTGGAGGTGATGTGTTAGCATAACTTTGCTCAGTACCCTTGAAAAGCCAACACGAAGGCATTTCTCACTCAGGATGGCTTTTGTTCAGCCATCGGTATCCGGTGTTGGGATTTTAATCCAATCTATAATGTGAACATCGACTCATTTTCTTTTGATTTATGCTTATTCCTTTGTGGATTTCACTGGAACCATTTTCTTTTTGGTGAAACATTGTTTTGGACTCTTAAATTTATTCAAATACTGATAATTTGGTTATTTTCATATGATAAACTTTTAAAATGTTAGTGGTTTATCCGTCTTGACATCGATATATGTACCACCAAAACAAAGACAAACACAAATACACAATATGCAAATTCAACATTAATCTCCAAAAGGATATAGAGTCGGCTCAGATATGTTGTTTTACCAATATACGTCACTTAGAGAAACCATGGTAAAGACCATAAGGTATTGACAACACCTCAACATCAAAGTCCCACGAAAGCACAAAGCACGAGGGCAAGAACACACGGCAGCACCCTCGCCAAGCGCACACAGCACTCAAAATGCACAACACAAAGCAAGCGAACCCACAACTCCATAAACACTCCCCAATCCAGATTCCACCGGAGCACAAAGCAGCGTACATGGAATCACTAGGACAAAACCACCTAACCCATCGGAGCTACTTACTCTCTCAGCCTAAAGCACAAAGCACACGGCCAACTCGTTGTCGCTAATCATCGGAGCACAAAGCAACCGGACAAGACAACCTTTACGCTCAACCCGCCGACCCAAACGCACAAAGTACTCTGATCAGAAACCACCACCAAGCACACACAGCACTCGGACCAAAACACTCAACCGTGGAAGAAGAAATGTAATGGTTTCACAAGAAGATTTTAGTCGAAAATTAGCGAGAGAAATCTGAGAGTCGAGAGAGAAGGAGGCGCACGTCCAGGGTTTTCAAAAGGAGAGAAGAGAGGCGCTACAGCAAATCTTAGAACAAGGATGAAAGTAGTATCATCTAATTTTATCACATTCCTCTACAACTGAAGCAGTAAACAAATGTTCGACATTCAAATATTTTACATTTGTTTACTGCTTCAGTTCTAGAGGAATGTGATAAAATGTAAAAGTTACTATAATTCAATATGGTCACATGGTCTCTGGCTAACGCCGATGTTTTGGGTTTAAAATTCATAAGCAACAATTTCACCCAAGTGTAAATATTCTCTTGATAGGCTTCTCAACAAAAGAATAACAAACCGGCCCACAAGTGAGTGTGAGTTCTCTAATCTCTCTAAAAGCTCGGGCTTTTAGACGATAATACAATTCAACACATGCATGTATAGACTAGACTCGTCCCGCACTGAGTCGTTTGTTTCATTTTGTTGTAATAGAATGCAATGCAGGAGTCAACTTTGATGGGTCTCTAAAGAAATACATTGTAGTTAAGTATTGTATCATAAACAGATATTGGTCAACCAGAAACCTATAAAATCATTAGGGGACATAATAAGTTGCCGTGATAGGCGTCTTTATGTTATTTATATATTTTTCAAGGGCTCAATCTTTCTTTTTTTTGGTGATTTATTTGATTCACATGCACGTACAGTTGTTGATGCATTATCTCACAACATATTTTAATGGTTCTTATCTTAATTATGACAGTCTATTGCCTAGTTGAAATAAAACTAAGATTATGTTGCTTTCTGTCTGATTGGCAGGCAGCATCAAAAAGCAAATTGGAATTTGGATAGCTACACGATGAAGTTTGCCAGATCTACAAAATTAGATTATAATAATATTGGGTTTTAACTCTAGTTCTTGCATTTTAATATTTTTTTTAAAAAAATCATTTAGTGAACTTTTGTATTTTATTGTTACTGTCAGAATATTTTATGTTGTTGTCAGAACTATTTATATAAATTTAACATGAAATATGTAAAATGTTATGGCAATATCGTAACCTTTGTTTTATGAGATGCTTGAATAACTCAAGGTACGAGTGTTCAATAGTTCCCTTATCTTGAAAAACAAGAAAGCAATAAGTCAACGACTATCCTTTCGATTTATTTTCTTAATATTGAAATGTTTGACCATAAAATCAAAAATCACAGTTTCGTACAATGAATTTGTAACGCAATATATACAAAAAGCCCGTAAACTTTTCTAAGAAAAATGTGCAAATGGAAGATGCTAGCTTTTACTATATGTACAATCCTTCCCAAACCCTGCATATAACGGGAGCTTTATGCACAGATATGAGCGCTTCTTTTTTATTTATTTATCACAACACAGAACCCCGTGAACTTGAAATCTTGCATACCATGCCCTCTTAAAATCTTTCTGATGTGCTTAAATCAGTTCCATCAATAGTAGTACATATTCCCTCTTCCATGAATGCCATCAATCGACAACAAATTACTGCTAATCACTGGCTTAACTCCCTCTAGGTCATTGTTTATTTCACTGTTTACCAAAATCCCATCATTTCCCTTTTGATCAAGATCACTAATCAGTGCACTGAAAATTTGATCTTGATCATACTGAAGCATAAAATTCTGGTTTTGGTCTTCTTCAAATCCAGTATTTGAGATGAAACCCTGATGTTGAAGACAACCCATTCCATGTTGGAAATGATCTTTACCATTACTGATCTTGATGGAACTTCCCTCAGATGAAGAACACGACAAATCCACCAAACCTTCTTGGCTTTGTTGATTAATATTATAATTAGAATACTGACTTGTGGAAGACGAGGGAATATTAATGCTGTAAGTATTTTGTGGGGCTAGAACGAATTCACAGTTAGTGAGAGATTTAGTTGCCTGAGTACTGTAATTTGAGGTGTAAACTCTGAACAACTGCGATAGATTAAATAGAGATTGAGACTGAGGAATTAAAGCTTGAAGGGTTCCTGAAAATAGTGACGATTTTGATGGAATCCTTCCGGTTATCAGTTTCTTCTTCAGCTTGGTATTCCAGTAATTCTTGATATCATTATCGGTTCTCCCTGGTAACTGAGCCGCTATGACTGACCATCTTGTCACACAGTAAAAAAAGTTCCTTACAACTACCGCTAATGGATTGCTATAGGTTAGATGAACCAAGACAGAAATCAAGTCGGGATGCACAAAAAAAGTTCCTTAAGCACAATTTTTTTCTAATCTTGGACATGCATGCATAAAACTGTCCATACATAAAAAAAATTATGAGAACTAATTTCAAGTTTCCCAGTTTCCATTTTTTTCCTATATATGTTTCAAGATGTTAATCTGCTGCTGTTACCAGTTTAGAAAACAAAACTAAAGCTCGACAGAAGTACGTAATGAGCTGGTTTGAACTTTACCTGCTTCCAATGGAGGCATAAAAAGTGCAGATTATTTTATCTTCCTCATCAGAAAAGTCACCATGTTTAAGATTAGGCCTTAAATAATTAAGCCACCTCAATCGACAGCTCTTTCCACACCTCTTCAGACCTGATTCGACACAAAAAAAGCATCCTATTCAGAATTTATAAACACAAAAATACCAAAAGAAAGAAAGAAATTGATTGGTTCAAGTATCTAAATTTAAGTTGTTTACTTAAATTTCTTATCCTATTACCAGCTTTTTGGGGAAGAGCAATCCAATTCCCACCAGTGCCAGATTTTTCAATGAATTCTTTGAGTTTTGCATCTTCTTCACGAGACCATGGCCCCTTCTTCACCTTTGCTTTGTCACAGCAAGGAGCTCTTCCCATATTTCAGTCTAATTTTTTTAACTATAGTTTCGTTCTCAACTGTGCTGGTGTTTTAGAAACCACTCATTATTTATATACACACATTTCTTCATTTGACTTTTGAGATTTATGTTGATCCACAAGCCCCGGCCCGCGCAATTACAATTGCACAATGGGATTCTGCAGTAACTGCTTTGTATCCGTCCTTGTTTTATGAAAATGGTTAACTCAAGATGGTCCATTTGTAACACATTATAAACCATTTTAAACTTTCATTTAGAATACGACGTCCTTGTCGCGGCCTAATCCAATGTTCTACCAGCACCGCGGAACTAGAGGTGGCTCCTGCAAATTCAAGAGGTATCTCTCGTGCATGTATTGCTTTGCTTCACAGGTTCAAGATGTGGCTCCCATGATTGTAGCATTTTGTCTCTGTAGGTTCAAGATGTGGCTCTCACGCACGTAGCACCTTAACCTACATAGCACTTTTCTCCCTGTATTCCTGCTGATGATCGTCTCTGATACCATTATGTCAGGCCCCCGGCCCGATCCCAGGTTTACACAAGCGCAACTGTACAATTTGCTTCTATAGCAACTACTTCGTATCTGTCATCGCTTTATAAAAATGGTTAATCCAAATTTGGTAAATCCAAATTACGATGGTAGTCAATTATAACTTATTATAAAGCATGTTAAACTTTCATTTTTAAAACTATGTGGACAAAAGTATTATCGATCAAGAAACACTAAAATGTGATAAGTTAATGTGATGATAAAGTTGGTGTATTATCCGCATTGCAGATCCAATGACCGCCACTACCTGTCAGTTATTTATGATTCAATCCGAGCTCTCTGATTGAATTTGTCACGTCCCGAGACCATGGTCGATAATACCGTTATTGATTCACAATAACAACTTGAAATCAATATGTCTCGTTTACCGTATGCAACGAAAAACCAGTCTATTATTCCACAAAAAATAAATACTTACAAAGATCAACAGAAGCTTCATTAATTAATGACAGCGACATCTTGAACAATATCATCTAATTCATCATCTCCAAATCTGGTTATGATCTTTATCTTCGATTTTTATTCGCTTATATCTGAGGAGTTGATGTAAGTGGTGAGCGTTTTGAAAGCACTTAGCAAGTGGGGGCCAATCGATGTGACATATAACATATATTCATAATTGTTCCAAAACATATTTCAGAATCGGATCATAAACTGATATGAATACATCTTAACATAATTGCTCCCATCGAGCCATAATTTATCATAATTGCTCTCATCGAGCCATAACATATCATATCAGTAATATTTTTCATATACATTAAGCACAATAAATCCTCTAGTTTCCTCTTGGTACTGATATCAATATTTAGACTTAATCCTCCTAGAGATAAGGTCATAGCATCGGATCACCCACGAATAAAAGGTTTGTACTCCAGAACAATGGTTAACCAACGTTTCATGTCAGAGAAACTGTTATAATCCCACCGCATCAGGGCCATAAACAGAATTCGAATCCCACTAATTGGATTTCAAAATTTAAAGTGCTTAAAAATATAATTTTCATCAAAACATCATAATTCATAGTTTCAACATAATTCACATAATCGATTGAAGTTTCAAAGTGTACTTATGATTTTTCAAAAACGAAACGAATATCATAACAAAATCTCAATTCCAGAAATCAGAAACGATTCTTGCTTGTCAATGGATCTGGGTGGCAAAAATACGACGACTTTCCTCTCCTTTCCTTGCTGAAAATTTCACATCTTTTAGTTTGTGTTTTGAAAAATGTGAGAAATTTCTAGTTGTTTTGGCATAGAAAGCTACTCTTATATTTATAAAGTGTAAACCTCAAGAATCTTAGTATCTTAATACCTCTGCGATTCAATCATATCTTTCAGAATCCGTCATATATTTTAAATTATGATAATATTTCTCAATATTATCTCTTATCTTTTAATATTATCTCTCAATATTTGACTTGATTAAACAACTTAAGTAGTTGGCTTGATTTAAATAACTCTAATTATAGTTTGACCAAAACTCTAGTTGCTGGCTTTGAAAAAACTGGGTTTCCACATAATTGCTCATTCATCGACATTCTCAATATTATGACTTGAAGAGGACTCGAACCTTCACGCTCTTTAGCACGAGATTTTGAGTCCATTAGATCTACCCAGAGTGTAATAGCAAGAACTCAACCGCTAAAATAACCAAAAATTGCATGAATTTTCCGATATGTTACCTGCTTTTCACTCTAAAAAAGCTATTTCTTTATCATTAAATAGAGTAATTTACGGAGAGTGTTCCTGGTCTTTTTAACAGTTCATCGGATTTCCAAATTACCGACTGATGAAAGTAACAATGTTTTTTGACCTCCCCACCTTTTATAGTTCAGAAACATCATATGATTTTTAAGTTTTTAATCGGTTGTACGCCTTTTAACTTGGATTGACACATCAATGCTTTCTTTCTGAGCTGTAACGGCTGTAACAGTCTAAGGCTAAACATTTTTACCAGCCATTGTATGCTGTAAAAAAGAAAACACCCGAGGTGAACTCGGTGTATTGAAATACCAACACATATACTTATGTATGTATATACATATATAGATTGATGAGTTGGTGTTTGGTATATCGAGTGTACTCTGTAATATTTTTCATGTAAAAATATGGCTGAGACAAGTTTATATTTTTCTTCTCCTCATATTTCTTCCAAAAGCGTTTGTTTGCACTAAATATGGCTATGTTGTTCGACTATTTAATTAATAATCTGTATATAAAAATTTAGTAGTTATTTTAAAATTAGGTTTTGGCACGGAATCTCATATGATTTTATAAATATGTAGTTTACCCATTGTGGGTTGAAAATATGTAGCTTACACCTCTGTGAATAAGTGCAAAACACCCCCTCCATGTATGATTGGCGTGGCATGCATCTTCTTATGCATTTGAGTTTTGGTATTACATGTTAAAATATCAATTATACCATTGAGAAGTAAAAATAATATGGGGGTAAATGCATCAAATAATAATAATAATATAAGGTGCAATTTGTACCTGAAGAATAACATAGAGGGTAATTTGCACCTAAAATTAGAAAGTTACATGTGACAATCGTCTTGAGTGGCTTGTGAATATGTGCAAAGCACCCCCTCTTAAATGAGGGTATTTTCATAACGACAAGCCAAAAATTTCTGAAAATTATGTAGGTAGACGGTGAGTTATATTTTATAAACCACATGTGGTAAGTTACATATTTACAAGCTACATGTGATAATGTATCTATCTATCAACGATATGACCGAGGAATGAATTGCCACTAGCTCTGGAAAATGATATGCAACTTTCTTATCCTTGCATAGTAGTTTTTCTCGATTTATATGTGTCATTCTTGTCCATGGTCATGCTAGTCTTCTATGAGTGTGTTTGTAATTGTTTATTCAATGCACTTCTATGTTGCTTTAGCTTAAAGTTGAAAAAAGTTATTTTTAAGTAAAATTATTGAGTGATTGCTATTGAAACAAAAACAACAACTTAATGAACTTCAATTAATTATAAAATTGTCATCATTCAATTTAAAACAATCAAAAACATCTTCACGAAGTCATACCAGATTTAAATTAACGGTTTCACGGTTAATCGAACTCATTATCTATCTTCTCCATACAAAACTCACCCCCATAATCTTACTTTAGTGGAATCAAACTCTTTACTTACCGTGACAACAAATATTTATTATTAAGTTTATTTTTATCTATGTTCTAACTACATAATTTTAAAGGCACAAATATAACAGTTTGACTAATTTGTTATCCTTAATTTCTGTCTTTCTTGTGAGGCACCGCATCTTTGCTTATAAAATAAAACCTAAGCCATTAAGGGTGTCTTTAAAGACAAGTAAACTAATTATTGTTGTAGATCATATGATTAAGCATGAAATTACAAAAATGATCACATAGAATAGTGTCGTTTTTTTTTAGAAAATCAGATATAGTCCTAAAAATTTACTTTTAAGAAAAATAGCCCACATAAATATTTTTATAGAATATAGTTCCAAATAAATTATTTTTAACAAAAAAGATCTCTAAATTTTTAACAAAATTTGAGACCATTTTTGTTAGAAATAATATATATATGTCTATATTTGTCAAAAAGAAAAACATTTATGCTTGATTATATTGATTAAAAAATAATTTCTTTCGTATAATATGGGATTAGTCCTGAAAATTTGACATTAATATTACAAATAAACCTAGTCTTAAATTTTTTTTTTTGGCAATGTACCCTCACATTAAATATCAAGGAAAAGGAGACAAATGTCTTCATCCACTTACTTTGGAAGCAAAGACGAGGACTTGTGTTTCGCCCAATTAATATCGGTTGGTAAACTAAGGTTGAATTTATTTAATTTAAATAATCATGATTATTTAATTTGATAGTTTATTAACCAACTTGACGAAGTCAAATTTTTTTATGGAAAAAAAATCTTTTAGGAAGTTTCATGTGGACAACCCTTCGTTGTCTTGTCCAACCTTTTCACGTCAACAAATATTTTTTTTTTTTTTCCAAGACACTAGTTTATATTATTATATTAAATAAGAGAATATATGTTAAATAAATATTTCTTTTCTCTTGAGATATAATAATGCAGGAATCTGCTTAATTAGGTTTCTTGATGTTATTTTTATGGATAATGTCCTTAAGGGATATGATGATGACACATGTCACCATTTCTCACATTTATTGACATTGTTCATCGTCTGTATGTATATGCAGTGGCAGATGCAGGAAAATTAGTAAGAGAGAGCAAAACATTTTAAAATACATAATGTAGGTAAAAAAAAAGTTTAGGTGGCAGAAAAAAAATTTAAGGTGGCAAAATATTATTTTTGATGGGCAAATTATAATTTTTGGATCTAAAATATAATTTTTTTTCTTTTATAGGTTTTTTTTTTTTTTGGCAAAAGGGTCTTGCTTTAAGATAGATTCGCCTCTGTGTATACGAGGACGATACGGAAGATAACATCAAATGAACCGATTAGTTGGCTGTATTAATTATTTATATGGATATTATTTTAATTTTAAACTAAAATATGTGGTTTTCGAATAATATTGAAATCAATCACATCAACATCAGTCCATTTCAAAGATAAGGTTAGTCAGATCTGGTTGGTGGGTTTCTGGTTTGCTTTTGAAATTGGGAAAAAATCAGGTCGGTACAATGTGTTGAAAAATTGTTGATCCTAGTCAAGGAAAAAAACATTAAATCACTTAGGTCCACTTTGGACCAAAAAGACAAATGTACCATTACTTTTAAATTCTCTCTCTCCCTTTTTGATTTATCTCTCATACTTTTGTCATTCTCTCTCATCTTTTTCGGATTCTCTCTCATCCTTTTCGGATTCTCTCTCTTCCTTTTCAGATTCTCTCTCTTATTTATTACATTCTCTCTCCTTTTTGAATTATCTATCTCCCTTTACACCAGTTAAATTACATGCACCAATTATAATTTACATGCACCAGTTATAATTTACATGCATCAGTTATAATTGCATGCACCAGTTATAATTTACATGCACCAGTTATAATTACATGCACCAGTTATAATTTACATGCATCAGTTATAATTACATGCACCAGTTATAATTTGCATGCACTAGTTATAATTACATGCACCAGTTAAAATTTACATGAACCAGTTATAATTTACATGCACCAATATAATTTATATGCACCAGTTATAATTACAAACGCCGGTAATAATTTACATGGACCAGTTATAATTACATGCACCAGTTATAATTTACATGCACCAGTTATAATTTACATGAAGCAGTTATAATTTACATGCACCAATTATAATTACATGCACCAGTTATAATTTACATGCACCAGTTATAATTTAAATGCATGAATTATAATTTACATACACCAGTTATAATTACACGCATCAGTCATAATTTACATGCACCAGTTATAATTACATGCACTAGTTACAATTTACATGCACCAGTTATAATTACAAGCACAAGTTATAATTCTCATGCACCAGTTATATTTACATGCACCCATTATAGTTTGCATTCACCAGTAATAATTACATGCACCACTTATAATTTGCATGCACCAGTTATAATTTACATGCACCGATTATAATTTCATGCACCAGTTAAAATTTGCATGCACCAGTTATAATTTACATGCACCAGTTATAATTTGCATGCACCAGTTATAAAATACATGCACCAGTTATAATTACATGCACCAGTTATAATTTTCATGCACCAGTTATAATTACATCCACTAGTTATAATTTGCATGTTCCAGTTATAATTACATCCACCAGTTATAATTTACATGCACCAGTTATAATTACATCCACAGGTTATAATTTACATGCACCAGTTATATTTTACATGCACCAGTTATAATTACATGCACCAGTTATAATTTACATGCACCAGTTATAATTACATGCACAAGTTACAATTTACAAGCACCAGTTATAATTAGATGCACCCGTTATAATTACATGCATCAGTTATAATTTACATGCACCAGTTATAATTGCATGCACCAGTTATAATTTACATGCACCAGTTATAATTACATGCACCAGTTATAATTTACATGCACCAGTTATAATTCCATGCACCAGATATAATTTACATGCACCAGTTATAATTACATGCACAAGTTATAATTTGCATGCACCAGTTATAATTACATGCACCAGTTAAAATTTACATGCACCAGTTATAATTTACATGCACCAGTTATAATTTACATGCACAGGTTATAATTACAAGCGCCGGTAATAATTTACATGGACCAGTTATAATTACATGCACCAGTTATAATTTACATGCACCAGTTATAATTTACATGCACAAGTTATAATTACAAGCGCCGGTAATAATTTACATGGACCAGTTATAATTACATGCACCAGTTATAATTTACATGCACCAGTTATAATTTACATGAAGCAGTTATAATTTACATGCACCAATTATAATTACATGCAACATTTATAATTTACATGCACCAGTTATAATTACATGCACCAGTTATAATTTGCATGTACCAGTTATAATTTAAATGCAGGAATTATAATTTACATGCACCAGTTATAATTACATGCATCAGTCATAATTTACATGCACCAGTTATAATTACATGCACTAGTTACAATTTACATGCACCATTTATAATTACTTGCACCAGTTATAATTTACATGCACCAGTTATAATTAGATGCACAAGTTATAATTCTCATGCACCAGTTATAATTTAAATGCATGAATTATAATTTACATGCACCAGTTATAATTACATGCATCAGTCATAATTTACATGCACCAGTTATAATTACATGCACCAGTTACAATTTACAAGCACCAGTTATAATTACATGCACCAGTTATAATTCTCATGCACAAGTTATATTACATGCACCTATTATAATTTGCATGCACCAGTAATAATTACATGCATCACTTATAATTTGCATGCACCAGTTATAATTACTTGCACCAGTTATAATTTTCATGCACCAGTTATAATTTACATGCACCGATTATAATTTCATGCACCAGTTAAAATTTGCATGCACCAGTTATAATTTACATGCACTAGTTATAATTTACATTCACCAGTTATAAAATACATGCACCAGTTATAATTTTCATGCACCAGTTATAATTACATGCACTAGTTATAATTTGCATGTACCAGTTATAATTACATCCACAAGTTATAATTTACATGCACCAGTTATACTTACATCCACAGGTTATAATTTACATGCACCAGTTATAATTACATGCACCAGTTATAATTTACATGCACCAGTTATAATTACATGCACCAGTTACAATTTACATGCACCAGTTATAATTAGATGCACCAGTTATAATTACACGCACCAGTTATAATTTACATGCACCAGTTATAATTGCATGCACCAGTTATAATTTACATGCACCAGTTATAATTACATGCACCAGTTATAATTTACATGCATCAGTTATAATTCCATGCACCAGTTATAATTTACATGCACCAGTTATAATTACATGCACCAGTTATAATTTGAATGCACCAGTTATGATTACATGCACCAGTTAAAATTTACATGCACCAGTTATAATTTACATGCACCAGTTATAATTTACATGCACCAGTTATAATTACAAGCGCCGGTAATAATTTACATGGACCAGTTATAATTACATGCACCAGTTATAATTTACATGCACCAGTTATAATTTACATGAAGCAGTTATAATTTACATGCACCAATTATAATTAAATGCACCAGTTATAATTTGCATGCACCAGTTATAATTTAAATGCATGAATTATAATTTACATGCACACGTTATAATTATATGAATCAGTCATAATTTACATGCACCAGTTATAATTACATGCACCAGTTACAATTTACATGCACCAGTTATAATTACATGCACCAGTTATAATTCTCATGAACCAGTTATAATTACATGCACACATTATAATTTGCATGCATGATAGGCTTATATTTTGAGTGATTTTAACTGTAATTTCTTCCCATTTTCCGTACTTTTTCCTGGATGATATTATGTTTTTTGGTGTTTACTCGTTTGTTTCAGGAAGTTTGATCGGAAGTGGAAGAAATGAGCTAATGAGAAGATAACGGGCGAAATCGAGGCATAAAAGATGATGAAAATATTGAAGATGGTTTCTTCAGATCTCGATCGATCGAGATTTATTCTCGATCGATCGAGCCAGCCAGAAGCAAGAGTCTGATTTTTCGAAGGCTCGATCGATCGGTGGAAATATCGATCGATCGAGCAAGGCAGTAACCTCGGAGCTGAAATTTTCAAATTCTCGATCGATCGGTGGAAATTCCCGATCGATCGAGCGAGGCAGTAAGTTCCAAAAGCTGGCGTGAACAGTGCACCGATCGATCGGTGAAATTCTCGATCGATCGAGACGCGAGATCTGAAGATTTTATTTTCCTTTTTTATCGTGATTCTGGAGGGCTATTAAGGGGGATTCTCTTCTACACAAGATAGAACGAATTTTACAGAGAATATCAGACATTTTTAGGTCAAGAGCAGCCGCCCTAGCCGCCGCCCAAGGAGATCCAATCTCCGTTCTTCGTCCAAAGTCGAGCCTATCCGTTCCGGAGTGCAAGGAAGGAACAAGCGAAGAAACCACGGTGCAACGCACGGATTCATCCATCGTTTATCGTATTTCTGAACTTTAGTTTATTTGATTTTCATTTTCATTTGTTGTTTTTGAGGTCGAGAGACAAGAAAACTCATCTGTATTTGATTTGAATTGAATTTTGTTTATATTATTGAAGTTTTAGTTCGTTGTGTTTGATATATTGAGTCATTGGTATTTGAGCGCATTGATATTTATTGTTCATAGATTAATTGCTTGTGTAGATCAAAGTCTAGCTAGCTTTGATTGAATTTGAGGGTTACAGCCGAGATCGAGAGATAACGCTGTAACACGCTCCATTAATTTATGATGTATGTTACGATTGAGATCGAGAGATGATATCGCATACGTGAGAACTTAAAATCGAAAGATTTAGAGTTAATAGGTTTTGATGATTTAAGCAACTTTAAATTAGTAAATAGGTGCACGAGAGTGACTTGTTCTAATTTATTGTTAGTTTCGTTACAGCTCGAGAGAGTGTATCGAATAATAGTGAAAACCTTTCACCTTTAAAATCAATTGAGTGATAATTTGAGAATTCCGTTGAATCAGTAGAGATAATATAATTGAACGACGAGTTTGGTAATTTTCTCGAGTGACTTACCTTCGCATTTCCGGAACCATTATATTCTTTGTTTTTTTAGTTTAATCTTTATTCTTTAGTTTAATCTAGCTTTGGTTAATCAAACTCCTTTAATCGTAGGCTAAATATAATTTGATTGATCTTATTTGGTACTTATACGTTAGTCCCTGTGGATTCGACAACCTTTACTAAATTTTCACTATACTAAAACTTGACACCGTGCACTTGCGGTAGAATCGCTTCAACCCATTCTTTGAAATATCTTTTGTTAAAAATAAAGCGGTCAAGTTTTTGGCGCCGTTGCCGGGGACTAATCTGTATAATATCATACGAGATTAGTTAATTGTAATTTAGCCAATTCTTTTATTATTGCATTTTTGTTTTTGTTTTCTTTGTTTTCTTTTGTTGATCTTTGTGAATAACTTTGTGTATTTTGTTGTCTCCTTTTGTCTATTTTGTACAGGAACCGTTTCTCTAGTGCATGCTCAGAAGAGAGGAGCCCATTCTCGAGCCTTTCGATCCGGAGATAGAAAGAACTTTACTTAGGCGATTACGAGAAGCTCGAGCAATGGCTGACAATAACGAAGCACAGCACCCTAGATCGATGATGGACTTTGCACAACCCGCATTTCATGGATCGTTGTCGAGTATTACAAGACCGACGATTCAAGCAAACAATTTTGAGATCAAGCCGGCAATCATACAAATGATTCAGCACTCAGTGATGTTCGGGGGAGCAGCTACAGATGATCCGAACAATCACATCTCCAACTTTTTGGAGATTTGTGATACATTCAAACACAATGGCGTATCTGACGACGCCATCAGGTTAAGGCTCTTTCCCTTTTCATTACGAGACAAAGCTAAAGCCTGGTTGAATTCTTTACCTGCAGGTTCTATCACAACATGGGAGGGGATGACAAAGGCGTTTTTGTCAAAGTACTTTCCCCCTTCCAAGACGGCGAAGATGCGGAACGATATCACGACTTTTGGTCAGTTTGACCCCGAGACTTTATACGAAGCGTGGGATCGGTTTAAGGAGTTGTTGAGGAGATGCCCACACCATGGTCTACCCATATGGCTGCAGGTACAAACATTCTATAACGGTTTATTTTCTGCTAACCGTTCCATGATTGATGCAGCATCTGGGGGATCCATAATGAGAAAGACGCCGGAAGAAGCATATAGCTTGTTGGAGGAAATGGCGTGCAACAGCTATCAGTGGCAATCTGAGAGGAGCACGCCGCAGAAACCAATGGGAGTCCATGGACGAGATCACTGCTCTTTCGGCTCAATTAGAAGCCATGAACCGGAAAGATAGACAGCATGGGAGCAGCAGCAATGCAGGCCCAAACTATTTTCTGTGAGCTGTGTGGAGGCGGTCATCCTAGCATCGAGTGCCAGGCAGGTAATCAATTTAACCAATCTGTTGAAGCTGTTAATTTTGTAGGTAACAGGCCACCCCATAATTCCTACCCGAACTACAACCAACCCTGGAGGAACCACCCGAATTTGAGGTGGTCGAATCAAGAGAATGTGTTGAACCCACAACCGCAGGCAGGGTTCACACAAAAGCCGAGTTTGGAGGAACTTATGGCGAAGCTGATTTCATCAACAGAAGTGAGGATGCAGAATCAAGATGCATCAATCAAAAATTTGGAAGTGCAGATAGGGCAGTTGGCCACGTTGATATCTGGGAGGACGCAAGGTACGCTTCCGAGTGATTCTGTAAAGAATCCGAAGGAGCCATCAAATTGATGAAGACAAGGAGGTGACAATCCAGCTTGGGACTATAAATTAAGAACTTCCGTTTTTCCTTCCTTGAGTTTTGTTTTGATTTCTTGTTTTGTTGAATTTTGTTAGTTTGTTTGTTTTTGAGTTTGTCTGGGAATGAATTCGTGTATTTTCTATTGCAGATGTGAAAGCCAAGAGCAAGTTGGTTATAGGCGAAGCAATCCGAGAGAAAGATGTTGAGAAAAAGAAAAAAAATTTTAAAATTTTGGTTGCTGCTGCTGGCGATCGATCGGTGGAAATCTCGATCGATCGCCCGAATTTTTAAAATGACTTTGTGCCTACTGCCTCGCTCGATCGATCGAGAATTTTTCCGATCGATCGAGCGAGAGAAAATTTTGAAAAAAATAAAGGGGCAGACGCAGCAGCCATCACTTTCCCCAATTCATTTTCCCCCTCTCAACAACAAAAGCCTAGCGCCTCTTTCAAATCCCTTCATCCAATCTCAATCTTTTGTTCATCAAATTTCAATTTACTTCAATTCTAAGAAGTAATATTCATCCTAATGAGATTTTCATTGCAGATTTGAAGATTTGAAAGGCAAATTTGGTAGAAGCGCAGAAAGAAGGGAATTCCAAGCCGAGTGCCACATTTTTCCAAGATCAAATTTTTAAGAGGTAATTGGTTTCCAATCATCCAAGATTTTAGCTTTTGGTGCTATTTCGTGAATTTTATTAGCAGTGGGTTGGAAAAGAATTTCAATTAGGAGGAAGTTTTGTGGTGTTGAAGGGTGTTGGATTGACAGTGTTGTGGGGTGTTAGTGAATTGAATTGAAGTAGTTGAGAATCTGTTGGCAAAGAAATGTCGTCCAGAATGTGATGACCAGGGGTTATAGGTGTTAATCCCGTAGTGTTAATGATCCCTAAAGTGGTTTTACGTGGCGATTTGGAGTTTAATCGCGATGTTGGGCCTTCTGGGCTCGTTTAATTGGGTAGTTGGGATCGTTGGATCCAGAGGTTGAGATTGTATTCACATTACGGTGTAAAACCTAAGAGTTGGGTTTTTGATGTGTCTCGGAATCTCGGGTGCTATGTGAGCACCGGTAGGGGGTTTTGGAGTTAGAGAGAGAGTTTTTGAAAACAGATGATTTTTAAGGAATCATGATGTATTTGTGGGGCTATTAATTTTTCGGGGTATTTTTGCTATAAATACCAATTGAACCCAAAATTTTAAAGGAAATTTCATTTCAACCCCTTCATTTCCTCTCTCCTCTCCCGCGACCCTCTCCCGCTGCCAGACCCTGCCCGCGCGCAAAAGCGCTTCGGCCGCCGCCGTCCCGCCGCCGATCGGCTGCGTCCGACCTACCCACGGCTTCGTCTCGTCCAGGCGCTCATTTCCCCTCCGGCAATTGAAAGTTTCATCGCGATTTGAGGTCGAATTTTGAGAAAGAGCGTCGATCCCCAAAAGTTAGGGTTCATCGGATTTCGTCCGATTTTGCTTCCGATTTCGTTGGGTAACGTTCCTTACCCCTTTTCCATGCTTATGATGTATTTTCCCTACCTATTGTGAATTATTGTGTTCGAGTTTTGAGGATTGAGTTCGAATTTGTGGAGGTTGGTTCGAATTTCATGATGTGTGGGGGATTTATATTCGATTTTGGGGATTGTTGGCATGAGGATGATAATTCTTGTTAGGATTCGATTTATTCATGTTTAAATGAATTATGATGCTTAAGTGGGATTGAATTAAGATGTTATGGTTCGATTTTGCCCTAATTGGTGAGGGTTGATTTCGAATTTGGGGATTTTGACTATGGGTTGATGATTCATGTTAAGGATCGTTCATTACATGTTCTAAATGATTTATGACGCTTGGTTGGGTTCGAATGGTGATGCTAGGGTTCGAACTATTGAAGATGTTCTTGAACAATTTTCGATATTATCGCATTCGTTTTCCCTCCCTGCATGTACCCTGCCCCGGGTCTTTTAAATGATTAATTGTCGTGTGTTGACAATATTTTGAGGGTTATGAATGTGCTTGAGCATGGGTTACATGTTCGTAAATAATTGTGAATTATTTATCGTTTTAGCACATCGTTCCTCGGGGCATGGAACTATGGCAAGGTTTGGCTCGGACTTCGAGGATTTAAGGTACGTTTAACGTACGAGCATAGTTTAAATGATGTTTTACAAGTATGATGCATGATCTAAAATACATGAAATGCTTTGCTATGATGGTATCGGGACTCGGTTACGATATGTTGTTTCACATGGTGGAATGCTCAGTGCCGCTATGAAGCGAGCCAATGATGAGGTGTGGTTGCTACGGAGCAAACACCCATAGTATGACGTTACCTTGAAGTAAGAAATGAAAATGTGGTATTTGATTAGATATCTAGGATATCTGTATTTTATTCCCTATGGGTAATAATAGGAACAGAGACGTAGTTAATCAGAGAAGTGATTAACCAATATCGGAAGTTAAGGAAATCTCAATACGATATCTAGAATTATGATCATTGCTAGATTAAGTAAGATGTTATGAAAAGATGTTATGAAACGATGTTATGAAAAGATGTTATGAAACGATGTTATGAAAAGATGTTATGAAACGATGTTATGAAAAGATGTTATGAAAAGATGTTATGAAACGATGTTATGAAAAGATGTTATGAAACGATGTTATGAAAAGATGTTATGAAAAGATGTTATGAAACGATGTTATGAAAAGATGTTATGAAACGATGTTATGAAATGATGTTATGAAATGTTGCTAATCATTGCTAGATAAAGTAAGATGTTATGAAATGTTGCTAATCATTGCTAGGTAAAGTAAGATGTTATGGAATGTTGCTAATCATTGCTAGTTAAAGTAAGATGTTATGAAATGTTGTTAATTTGAAACTGGCTAGGGTTAACCAATGTGATGATTAACTGCATATTCAGGATTTGATGATTTATCTCTTTTGAGAACAGGGTTATTACAGGGGTACGCTATGATGAGGATGATACCATCCAGGAAGTATCACATATGTTCCACAATATTTACATTTTCGTAAATTATGTATTATGTCATTATGATTATGAAATTGTGGAATTGGTATGCTCACCCCGTTGGGGGCTGTCTCTGTTGGGGCAGGTGAACAGGTACATCGATGGCTTTGGATATGAGCTCAAGCTGTTGATTGGATGTACTCCCAGGATCGTGGTACCAGGGCTCGATGAAGCACGGTATCGTATAAAGTACTCATACGCCCATGAGGGTTATATACATATTCATGATGCTCGCATGTGAGCAAGATTATGCTTGTATATGGGTTGTATGTAAAGGCATGAGCCTTTCTCTCTCTTTCATTCCATGTTGCATGCAATTAGAGGTAGAATTGCTAAATGATAAGAGAGTCATTAGTGTATTGTGGGTGTTGAAACCCACTTTTGTTGTCATGTGTGTGGTGTCTTCCTTGGCTGGGAATTTACTTGACATTACTGTATTCTGATGAGTATTATGTTTTCCCTGGCCGGGAATTATGTTATGTGCTGTACTTTTATTTCGGGATAGCTCTATTTATGGGGAGACTCTGCCCAAATTTTTATAAAAGTCCACAAGTAAAAAGTGGTGTAATGGGCAAGCTCTATGAGTCTATTGTTGTTAGGATGAGAGCTTATAACACTGTATGTTAAAGAAAATTTTGTGTTGCCATTCAATGGTAAGGTATCATATGTGTTTCCCGAATAATTTTATTGAAAGCTTATGCCACACATTAATGATTAGTACACTAATAAATTTTATTGAAAGCTTATGCCACACATTAATGATTAGTACACTAATAAAGGGTTAAGTATACGGGGTCCTTACATTAGTGGTATCAGAGCAGTGGTTGCTCATTGGGGCTGTTGAGGGCCTAGGAAGTTATTGATAGCACATATTTATGCATGATGGCATTAATGTTATACTACATGACTAATTGTTTATGTGCTTATATGATATGAGAAGTGGTATTGCTAACCATTGTGGTTGCAGGAATCGTGTGGGACACGATAGGATGGCATTAATAGCGATGTCTAACACTCTATATGCTACGTGCCAAGGAATCTGATTTTGGAAGAAAATCAGGGAAAGGAAAGATATGATGTATTGTCTGAGGACAGACTGGGTAGACAACCGACAGTGGAATACTTTCGGTATGGTCTCAATTATTATTGAATATACTAATGCGTTTGTTCATGTAATGTTCAAGCGAGGAAGGTACGTAAGACGCGTACGGGCATCGGACGGTAACATATTCTTACACTATGACTATGCTATGATTACAGAAGTAATTACGATGTTTATGATGATGATGTCTATGATGAATAAAGATGACAAGATGTTTACGATGATGTTATTACAAATAAGTTTATGATGATAATGATAAGTAAGTTATGATAATGTTTATGATAAGTAAAGACGATATGATGTTTATGATGATGATAATGATAAGTAAGTTATGATAATGCTTATGATAAGTAAAGATGATATGATGTTTATGATAATGATTATGATGATGATTATGAGGAATAAGATTATAATGATGATGTTTATACGATGTTATATGATGATGTTATACGATGTATGATGTGCATACGATGTTTATATGATGATGTTTATGCGATGTTATTGTGGTAAGGTGCCACGGGGTAAGGTGCCCCACATGGTAAGTAGCCATGCGATGTTATTGTGGTAAGGTGCCACGGGGTAAGGTGCCCCACATGGTAAGTAGCCATGCGATGTTATTGTGGTAAGGTGCCACGGGGTAAGGTGCCCCATATGGTAAGAGGCCATACGATATTATTATGAGGATTTACGATGACTCATTCTTTATGAGGACTGGCGATGGTTCTTTCCGCCAGATGTATGATAGCGATGCCTCATTCCGCTATATTGATTGGCGATGGTTCTTTCCGCCAGATGTACGATAGCGATGCCTCATTCCGCTATATTGATTGGCGATGGTTCTTTCCGCCAGATGTACGATAGCGATGCCTCATTCCGCTATATTGATTGGCGATGGTTCTTTCCGCCAGATGTATGATAGCGATGCCTCATTCCGCTATATTGATTGGCGATGGTTCTTTCCGCCAGATGTATTGATAGCGATGCCTCTTTCCGCTATTATGTGGACGATGATTCATGCTCAGGTGTATAGCGAGGTTTCATGCCACCTATTATATGACGAGGTATCATGCCGTCGATTCTATAGCGATGGACTGTACCGCTATATATTCAGCACAGGATTTTGGCCGCCTTCGAGCGATGGGTGCTGATTACGTATTATTATGGAGCGACGGAGATAGGTATGCCGCTATCTTGTCAGCGATGAGGTATGAGATATTGCTATTTTATTAGCATTATTATTGCTGGTATGCGTTGATATGCATGTTTTATTATGACTATTTACTAGCATGATGATGGATGACATATGTTGATGTACATGGACCGTCACGAGCTGACTAGGTCATTTAGATGTCATTATTGACTTGTATCGTCACTAGTTGACGATACCTTAGATGCCATGAGTGGGCATGTGTCGTCACGGGATGGCGATGACGATAGTGCAGGAGATGTCTTATTAGACATGCATCATCGTTACGATGAGCAATGCGTTAAGTATACGTTTTCAGTTGTATGCCTTGGGTGCCAGGTGTCGGGCACCAGGTGGTGTGTGCGTCACCGATTGACGTGACCCTTATACCGAGCGGGTTGCTCGAGGAATGGATGGACGCGTTGTACATGTGATTGTACCGCAGATATTGTTTGAGGTAATCATATTACGAGTGGTGATACCCTTGAGGTATGCTCGTTGGATTGGCTTTTTGGCCATGTTTTTGACGATAGGAGTAATCGTGGAGGAATTACTCGCTTTCTATTGATATGACATGTGGTAGACATGGTCACACCACCCATGAGGATGTAAGATGGGTCCTAAGGGAGTAGGATCAGGTTATGTTAAGTACATGGGGACATTGGAGTGTCCAGGGTATATCAGTATTGGAGGAATGTTGGGTAAAGACCCACTACTCTATTGATTTTCTTCCCATGGTATGGTATGCCGTGCGGAAGCGTCCATCTGATTGGTAGGTTTGAGGTGAACGTAGTGAGGCAGCGACTAGTTTGTCTGCCGCGTGTGTGCAGCACCATGATGGGCTTGCTAGAGCCGTTATACTGCTCGTTGGAACCAAGTTTGGCAAATCGTAAGGTGATACGAAGTGGATTGTGGTGGACTCTGGTAGTCACCACGTCATTTGAAGTTGAGGTTGAGTGTGCCTCACTGAAACGTATATATGTTTATGTTTAAATCTTGGGGAGACTTGTCTGGGACAGCTCATGATGTGAAGTACCAATGAGAGAGTCGTCAAGTCATCGTTGATTCGATCTGAGAATCCATGTATTTGAGCTGCAATGATGCGACTGCTCCTTCGATAGAGGAGGTTTGAAAGTGGAAACCAGGTTTGGTATGTGTACACCGTGGAATACTAGTGTTTCCCTCGTAATGATGTATGTTGGACATCGTGAGTCTTGATAAGAGATGTCAAGGAATGAAATCTACGATGGAATCAGGAACGATTCGAATCCTTACAGTTTCAGTTGACTAACTGCTTTTGGATTTTTAGCGTTGAGCTGTGCTGACGCTCTTTGACGTTATGATGGATTTGGAAGTCTATTCCACTCCAGAGTTTGACACGAGGTCAACGTTCTCACGGTTGAGGTGTCAGTCAGGATGCGTTCTTACTAGTTGTATTAGAACTAAGGATGACTGTCCGGTCTACAGCCGTAAGTATTGGTTGTTTTGCAGTCATAAGAGACTGACTTTTGGGACGACCCGCATCGAGGTACGTTTTGCCTCTTGGGTGATATGTTGGTTTTGGTATGTCGCTCTGTTTCAGAGTTTGATGAGAGGTAAGTATCCTCACGTTTATTAAGACGATTCTGATATGGTCAAGAATCGAGGTTGTGGCTTCATGTTGTTGTGTAGCCCGGGTGTTAGGTGATACACCAGTGCTAATTTCGAGGACGAAATTCTTTTAGTGGGGGATATTGTGATGACCAGGGGTTATAGGTGTTAATCCCGTAGTGTTAATGATCCCTAAAGTGGTTTTACGTGGCGATTTGGAGTTTAATCGCGATGTTGGGCCTTCTGGGCTCGTTTAATTGGGTAGTTGGGATCGTTGGATCCAGAGGTTGAGATTGTATTCACATTACGGTGTAAACCTAAGAGTTGGGTTTTTGATGTGTCTCGGAATCTCGGGTGCTATGTGAGCACCGGTAGGGGGTTTTGGAGTTAGAGAGAGAGTTTTTGAAAACAGATGATTTTTAAGGAATCATGATGTATTTGTGGGGCTATTAATTTTTCGGGGTATTTTTGCTATAAATACCAATTGAACCCAAAATTTTAAAGGAAATTTCATTTCAACCCCTTCATTTCCTCTCTCCTCTCCCGCGACCCTCTCCCGCTGCCAGCCCCTGCCCGCGCGCAAAAGCGCTTCGGCCGCCGCCGTCCCGCCGCCGATCGGCGCGTCCGACCTACCCACGGCTTCGTCTCGTCCAGGCGCTCATTTCCCCTCCGGCAATTGAAAGTTTCATCGCGATTTGAGGTCGAATTTTGAGAAAGAGCGTCGATCCCCAAAAGTTAGGGTTCATCGGATTTCGTCCGATTTTGCTTCCGATTTCGTTGGGTAACGTTCCTTACCCCTTTTCCATGCTTATGATGTATTTTCCCTACCTATTGTGAATTATTGTGTTCGAGTTTTGAGGATTGAGTTCGAATTTGTGGAGGTTGGTTCGAATTTCATGATGTGTGGGGGATTTATATTCGATTTTGGGGATTGTTGGCATGAGGATGATAATTCTTGTTAGGATTCGATTTATTCATGTTTAAATGAATTATGATGCTTAAGTGGGATTGAATTAAGATGTTATGGTTCGATTTTGCCCTAATTGGTGAGGGTTGATTTCGAATTTGGGGATTTTGACTATGGGTTGATGATTCATGTTAAGGATCGTTCATTACATGTTCTAAATGATTTATGACGCTTGGTTGGGTTCGAATGGTGATGCTAGGGTTCGAACTATTGAAGATGTTCTTGAACAATTTTCGATATTATCGCATTCGTTTTCCCTCCCTGCATGTACCCTGCCCCGGGTCTTTTAAATGATTAATTGTCGTGTGTTGACAATATTTTGAGGGTTATGAATGTGCTTGAGCATGGGTTACATGTTCGTAAATAATTGTGAATTATTTATCGTTTTAGCACATCGTTCCTCGGGGCATGGAACTATGGCAAGGTTTGGCTCGGACTTCGAGGATTTAAGGTACGTTTAACGTACGAGCATAGTTTAAATGATGTTTTACAAGTATGATGCATGATCTAAAATACATGAAATGCTTTGCTATGATGGTATCGGGACTCGGTTACGATATGTTGTTTCACATGGTGGAATGCTCAGTGCCGCTATGAAGCGAGCCAATGATGAGGTGTGGTTGCTACGGAGCAAACACCCATAGTATGACGTTACCTTGAAGTAAGAAATGAAAATGTGGTATTTGATTAGATATCTAGGATATCTGTATTTTATTCCCTATGGGTAATAATAGGAACAGAGACGTAGTTAATCAGAGAAGTGATTAACCAATATCGGAAGTTAAGGAAATCTCAATACGATATCTAGAATTATGATCATTGCTAGATTAAGTAAGATGTTATGAAACGATGTTATGAAAGATGTTATGAAACGATGTTATGAAAAGATGTTATGAAACGATGTTATGAAAAGATGTTATGAAAAGATGTTATGAAACGATGTTATGAAAAGATGTTATGAAACGATGTTATGAAAAGATGTTATGAAAAGATGTTATGAAAAGATGTTATGAAACGATGTTATGAAAAGATGTTATGAAACGATGTTATGAAATGATGTTATGAAATGTTGCTAATCATTGCTAGATAAAGTAAGATGTTATGAAATGTTGCTAATCATTGCTAGGTAAAGTAAGATGTTATGGAATGTTGCTAATCATTGCTAGTTAAAGTAAGATGTTATGAAATGTTGTTAATTTGAAACTGGCTAGGGTTAACCAATGTGATGATTAACTGCATATTCAGGATTTGATGATTTATCTCTTTTGAGAACAGGGTTATTACAGGGGTACGCTATGATGAGGATGATACCATCCAGGAAGTATCACATATGTTCCACAATATTTACATTTTCGTAAATTATGTATTATGTCATTATGATTATGAAATTGTGGAATTGGTATGCTCACCCCGTTGGGGGCTGTCTCTGTTGGGGCAGGTGAACAGGTACATCGATGGCTTTGGATATGAGCTCAAGCTGTTGATTGGATGTACTCCCAGGATCGTGGTACCAGGGCTCGATGAAGCACGGTATCGTATAAAGTACTCATACGCCCATGAGGGTTATATACATATTCATGATGCTCGCATGTGAGCAAGATTATGCTTGTATATGGGTTGTATGTAAAGGCATGAGCCTTTCTCTCTCTTTCATTCCATGTTGCATGCAATTAGAGGTAGAATTGCTAAATGATAAGAGAGTCATTAGTGTATTGTGGGTGTTGAAACCCACTTTTGTTGTCATGTGTGTGGTGTCTTCCCTGGCTGGGAATTTACTTGACATTACTGTATTCTGATGATTATTATGTTTTCCCTGGCCGGGAATTATGTTATGTGCTGTACTTTTATTTCGGGATAGCTCTATTTATGGGGAGACTCTGCCCAAATTTTTATAAAAGTCCACAAGTAAAAAGTGGTGTAATGGGCAAGCTCTATGAGTCTATTGTTGTTAGGATGAGAGCTTATAACACTGTATGTTAAAGAAAATTTTGTGTTGCCATTCAATGGTAAGGTATCATATGTGTTTCCCGAATAATTTTATTGAAAGCTTATGCCACACATTAATGATTAGTACACTAATAAATTTTATTGAAAGCTTATGCCACACATTAATGATTAGTACACTAATAAAGGGTTAAGTATACGGGGTCCTTACACAGAAAGAGGTCAAAGCAGGCAGAAGCTTCCCAGAAGCAAAAGCAGGCAGAGGCCACTGTTTCTGAGCCAGTTTATGATGAACAGAAGTTTCTAAATGCCAAGATTGCTGAGTTATACCCCATCTACCATAAGAAACCCCTGAGCCGTGAAAGGGGAATGAGCTTGGATAAATTGGAGTGTCCTGTCATTAGGACAGTACGCCGAAAAGGATGGTTTCAATTCATTCAGACACCGATTGATGCTGTGGTGCCGCTGGTAAGGGAGTTTTACACGAATCTTCGAGCTGTTAGACCAGGGCACCAAGTAAGTGTTTATGTTCGAGGGAAGGATGTGTTGGTGGATCGAGCCGCAATCAACAATATTCACCGGATGCCGTTACTTCAAAACTGTGCATACCAATCTTTTAAGAGTAGCAGGATTGACTACGATGAGGTATTGACAGTTATTGGCAAGCCGGGAGTGGATTGGCAGAGGAATGATAAAGCAGAGCCACAGTTGGTTCTAAAGAAAAATTTGAAGCCAGAGGCCCAAGCATGGTTTTCATTTGTCGCCT